>WNWK01006190.1:0-109143 GCA_009830355.1 Cherax destructor | reverse complement strand
CAATATGCACAGGTAAGAAGGGAGGCCCAACGACAATACAAAATGTAGCAGCGAAAGCCAAATCTGACCCGACGCTGTTGTACAGCCACATCAGGAGGAAAACAACAGTCAAGGACCGTTTATATAATCAGGCTGAGGAAGGAAGGAGGGAAGATCACAAGAAACGACAGAGAAGTATGTGAGGAACTCAACATGAGATTCCAAGAAGTGTTCACAGAGGAGACAGAAGGGTCTCCAGAAAGACAGAGAGGTGGGGTACACCATCAAGTGTTGGACACAATACATACAACCGAGGAAGGAGTTAAAAGGCTGCTAAGTGAGCTAGATACCTCAAAGGCGATGGGGCCGGATAACATCTCTCCATGGGTCCTGAGAGAGAGAGCAGAGGCGCTATGTGTACCACTAACAACAATCTTCAACACATCTATCGAAACAGCGACTACCTGAGGTAAAGAAGACAGCAAATGTAGTCCCAATTTTTAAAAAAGGAGACAGACACGAAGCACTAAACTACAGACCAGTGTCACTGACATGTATAGTATGCAAAGTCATGGAGAAGATTATCAGGAGAAGAGTGGTGGAGCACAAAGAAATGAATGAGCTTAACGACAACCAGCACGGTTTCAGGGACGGGAAATCCTGTCACAAACCTACTGGAGTTGTATGACAAAGTGACAACAGTAAGACAAGAGAGAGAGAGAGGGGGGGTAGACTGCATTTTCTTGGACTGTAAGAAGGCGTTTGACACAGTTCCACACAAGAGATTAGTGCATAATCTGGAGGACCAGACAGGTATAACAGTGAAGGCACGCCAATGGATCAGGGAATACCTGTCAGGAAGACAGCAGCGAGTCATGGTACGTGACGAAGTGTCAGAGTGGGCGCCTGTGACGAGCGGGTTTCCACAGGGGTCAGTCCTAGGACCGGTGCTGTTTCTGGTGTATATGAACGACGGAAGGAATAGACTCAGAAGTGTCCCTGTTTGCAGATGAGGAGAAGAATTCAATTGGACGAGGACCAGGCAGAACTACAAAGAGATCTGGACAGGCTGCAAGCCTGGTCCACAAACTGGCTCCTGGAGTTCAACCACACCAAGTGCAAAGTCATGAAGATTGGGAAGGGCAAAGAAGACCGCAGACGGAGTACAGTCTAGGGGGCCAGAGACTACAAACCTCACTCAAGAAAAAGGATCTTGGGGTGAGTATAACACCGCGGACATCTCCTGAAGCGCACATAAACCAAATAACTGCTGCAGCTTATGGGTGCCTAGCAACCCTAAGAAAAGCATTCCGACATCTCAATAAAGAATCGTTCAGGACCCTGTACACCGTGTACGTCAAGCCTATATTGGGGTATGCAGCACCAGTTTGGAACTCACACCTAGCCAACAAGACTAGTCCCAGAGCTAAGAGGCATGTGTTACGAGGTGAGGTTAAGAGAAATCGACCTGACAACACTGGAGGACAGGAGAGATAGGGGGGATATGATAACGACATATAAAATACTGAGAGGAAATGACAAGGTGGACTGAGACAGGATGTTCCAGAGGTGGGACACAGCAATAAGGGGTCACAATTGGAAGTTGAAGACTTAGATGAATCACAGGGATGTTAGGAAGTATTTCTTCAGTCACAAAGTTGTCAGGAAGTGGAATAGTCTGGGAAGTGATGTAGTGGATGCAGAATCCATACATAGCTTTAGGAAGAAGTATGATAAAGTTCATAGAGCATGAAGAGTGACCTAGTAGCGACTAGTGAAGAGGCGTGGCTAGAAGCTGTGAATCGACCCCTGCAACCACAACTAGGTGAGTACACACACACACACACACACACACACAATTATGTAACGATGTTCTACAGAAGCTGTTTTGTTGGGTTCGTATGGTATATATATATATATACACATATGTCGTGCCAAGTAGGAAGAACTTGTCGAATAAGATGAACTTCCTTAGAAATTTAACTTTTCAAAAAAAATTCTTTTTAAGAATAATTGATCATTTTTTTCATTGACAGTGATATAAAGATTATTTTTTTGGGACAAAACTTAACTTAGAAATGTCAGGTAACCTCACTTAAACTAATGTATTTTTTATTAGCTAAATTCTGCTATGTACATCATAGGTCAGCTTAAATTTATTTAATACACAAATAACCTAAATATAAGAGAGAACCTGATGAGGAAGTTTGAGTCCGACTTAATACCATTTACAAGACGAAGGTGAAGGAGCCAGAATGTATAGGAGGGGACAAGGACGAGACAGAGAGAGGAAGAAAGAAGGAAGTGGAGAAGTAGTGGTAGAGGTAATACTAGCAGAGGGAGTAGTAGTAGTAGAGGCAGTAGTAATAGTAAGTAGCTGGAGTAGTGGTAGACAGAAAGGGGAACGAAGAGAGGCAATAGTAGTAGAAGTGGTTGAGGTATTACTAGTAGCAGTAATGGCATAGTAGTAGTAGTAGAATTGGAAGTAGAAGTGGAGTAAACCTAAGGATAAGAATCAGGAACACTATAGGAAAGGTCATATATTTAATATTATTATAAATCAGTGATAAATGTATATATATATCCATATGTTAAGATTAATTTCCGCTCATTTATGGCAAAATCAAATTTTAGTTCTATTAATTCGGCAAGAACTCCCTTGACGAACAGGCCGAACCCGGCGACTCAGCTTAATCGGCACGATATATATAGGTAGGTAGATAGAAATGCTGTAACTGTAGATGGTGGACGGGAAAGTATTTGCTGAATCAGCTTTGGAGAGAAACCTTAATGTATTTTCGCCTAGGTATGTTCATTCTTTTCTTCAAAACTGATTAATCATTAATTCAGATGAATACCTGCCTCTTACTGAGAGCAGGAACCAAGGGCCTGTTTTTCTGACCGATCATGGAGAGCACCATCGGCAGGAACCTCTCTTTGGATGAGTAGAAGTCACAGCGACCTGTTAAAACATATTTCCAAATAAAAATACACTCCTCAGAAATTTAGAAAAGTTACTAAAAAGTATATACGTATACATACATACATATATATAAATATATATATATATATATATATATATATATATATATATATATATATATATTATATATATATATATAATTATATATATATATATATATTATATATTAAATGCTTATTAGTAAAACTGAGTATTAGGAACTCTCTAAAGATAGTCCTTTTACATTTTTCTTAAGTAGAATAAATTTTCATTGGTTAATGAGATTTACACATTTGTTACAGAAAATGAGAACACCGGTCCTACTTATCAATATATTTATATTACAATATATATATTTATATATAATAATTTAATATATATAATATATATATTATATATATATATATTATATAGTCAAGTGACTTGATTAAGTAAAACTGTCAATTATAAGAATCATCTAAAATTAAGTCCTTTCTAAAATTTTCTCTTATACGTTTAAAGATATATTTTTCATTTGTGTTAATGTAAATTTATAATTTTGTACCAAGAGAACTTTGAAATCCTACCTAAACTTATTACAACAAGCGCAATTTAATTTAGTCTAACCCAACTAAATATATTTTAGATACGTTAACATTTAAATTTTAAAAATAAACAAACACAATGAAATATATTTTTTCGTTATGTTCAGAATGATTTTGGCGAAATTATTGCATACACAAATTTTCACTTGTCTTATATAGCAAGGTGAGCGTTGCTATTTAAGCCAAAATCGCAAGTTTTACCTAATCGGCACGACAAATATATGCAATAATCGCAAACAAGCAATACAAGATGCAAACCAACTACAGAGGAAGTTAAATGAGAGCTCTAGGCCTTTCATTCTGCAAATAACATCTCATCAGGAGCTTGCAGTGTTGCAGAAATAAGTAGGAAGTCGAAACAGTTTCATAGAAAAAAGAAGAAGAGCAATCCAGCCCAGAAGCATTGATAATGTAGTAATGACCCATCGAACATAACATTAGTGATGTGATAATTATCAAAAATTCGGCCAGACTTCGATACGATATAAGATATCACATTCTGAATATAGGTATATTTAACAATTGTCTTAGCAAAATTTCATAATAATAAGGAAAATTGGTCTTCAGACGACTTACTTAGGACAAGAGGGAGACATCTATAATAATTTGTCTTTCCCAAGCAACTCCTGAACAGAAGCTGGTCTAACACAAGAAAGAGCAGGGAAAACAGGGCCTAGTTTCTCCATGTGAAACTACGACACTTAAGGCAATTCAAAACATTTATATAGGAATCCGGCTTCAGGTTATGCACGATGGCCTCAATTATAAAGGAACCAAGTTTGAATAATCCAAAACTATTATTATCGTAGGTCAATGGCTCGAGTCCTCGTCCATTCTTCTGAAAATTCATATCGTATGTGATCACATTTCTTTTCTTTTTTTTCTAAATCTAATTTTGTACTACTTTCTGCTTTACCAATTCTTTTTCAACACTGAAAATACCTTTTGATCATATAACCTGTATAAGTGAAGTACTGTCCGATAAACACAGTTATAACGATCTCCAGATCCATCAACACGTGGTCACCTCTCCTCACCAGAGTGTTGACAGCTTGTGGGAACTCGGACAGCAATCTGTACTTGATACGTCCCTTTCTCTCTGAATCGGCTACTTCACGAAAGATGCCGGACTCAACAGACTTTAAGGAGAAAAAGAATGATCATTGGTAATACTGGTTATAATTTTCAATATACTGTATATATATATGTCGTGCCGATTAGGTAAAACTGGTCAATTAGCAAGAACTCATTTAAAATTAAGTCCTTTCTAAAATTTTCTCTTATACATTTAAAAATATATTTTTTTCATTTCTGTTAATGTAAGAATTTATAATTTTGTACCAAGAGAAACTTTGAAAACCTACCTAACCTTATTACAACAAGCGCAATTTAATTTAGCCTAACCCAACTAAATATATTTTAGATATGTTAACATTAATTTAATAATAAACAAACACAATGAAATATATTTTTTCGTTATGTTCAGAATGATTTTGGCGAAATTATTGCATACACAAATTTTCACTTGTCATATATGGCAAGGTGAGCGTTGCTATTTAAGCCAAAATCGCAAGTTTTACCTAATCGGCATGACATATATATATATATATATATATATATATATATATATATATATATATATATATATATATATATATATATATATATATATATATATATATATATATATATATATATATATGCAAGACAACCACTATGAAAAAATAGAGGAATTCCAAGCGCTTTCGTGACTACTCACATTATCAAGGAACTATAAAAGGAAACATGACAAGAGGGCTTATATAAGGGCAAGACTACACCTCACAGTCACAATACACTAACAAAGACAACACCTCACAGTAGCGTAACATCTCACGACTCTGTGAAGAGGAAAATAAGAAAGAACCTGAAACTCTTCCCAAGAATTAAGATTAGTCCAATTTATCATTAAATTCTTCCCAAATTTTATTAATTATAAAAGAATCCAATTTATATAAACCAAAGAAATATTCATATTATTTTCAAAACTGCTTTTAATGAAACATGATTCTATTATATTCCTCTCAACCATGGACTTCCTTGATACAACCTTCTCAGCATTTTGAAAATCAATTGGATGGTTAAAGTCTCTCACATGAATAAATAGAGCATTAGAATCTTGTCCAGTTCTAATGCTATATTTATGTTGTTTTAATCTTAGTTCAAGACTTTTACCAGTTTGACCATAATAAACTTTATCGCATATTTTACAGGGAATCTTATAGACACATCCGTCAGCATTTTGGGAAATTTTTTATCAAAAGTCTTTTACTGTATCAAGATTTTTAAATACAACTTTGATATTAAAATTCTTAAGAAAGGAAGGCATATCAACCAAGTTTTCATGGTAAGGGAGAACCAACATATTTTTGGTTGAATAAGGTTGGTTGTCCCTTTTGGGATTGTAAAAAGTATTCCTAGCTATTTTAAAAGATTTATCAATTATGTTTCTAGGGTATTTTAAATCATTAGCTATTTCATAAATTTTAGAGATTTCTTCATCTATGAACTCTGGACTACAAATACGTAAAGACCTCTTGTCATGTTTCCTTTTATAGTTCCTTGATAATGTGAGTAGTCACGAAAGCGCTTGGAATTCCTCTATTTTTTCATAGTGGTTGTCTTGCATATTTTGATATCACCTGATTACTGTGATCTTTTTGCATATATATATATATATATATATATATATATATATATATATATATATATATATATATATATATATATATATATATATATATAGAGTATGTAAGAAGGAAATTAAAAGTGAACACAGGAAAGAGTAAGGTAATGAAAGATTGGATATCAGATTGGAGAGAGGGAGTATGAAGGAAGTGAATGTATTCAGATATTTGGGAGTGGACTTGTCAGCAGATGGATTTATGAAGGAAGAGGAGAATCATAGATTTGATGAGGGGAAAAAAGGATGAGTGGTGCATTGAGGAGTCTGTGGAGACAAAAAGAGGGAAATGTATGAGAATATAGTTATGCCAACGCTCTTATATGGATATGAAGCATGAATGGTGAATGTTGCAACAAGGAGAAGGCTGGAGGCAGAGATGTCGTTCCCTAGGGCAATGTGCAGTGTAAATATAATGCAGAGAATCCGTAGTTTCGAAATTAGGAGGAGGTGCAGAGTTACTAAAAGTATTATACAAAGGGCTGAGGAAGGGTTGTTGAGGTGGTTCGGACACTTAAAGAGGATGTAACGAAATAGAATGACTGGAAAGCATATAAATCTGTAGTGGAAGGAAGGAGGGGTAGTGGTCGGCCTAGGAAAGATTGGAGGAAAGGGGTAAAGGAGGTTTTGTGTGCGAGGGGCTTGGACTTCCAGCAAGCATGGATGAGTGTGTTAGATAAGAGTGAGTGGAGACAAATGATTTTTATGACTTGACGTGCTGTTCGGCTGGGAGCAAGGTAACATTTATGAAGGGATTCAGAGAAACCGGCAGGCCGGACTTGAGTCCTGGAGGTGGAAAGTACAGTGTCTGCACTCTGAAGCAGGGAGTGTTGCAGTTTTAAAGCTGTAGTGCAGGCGCGCCTCTTGTAAGACAGTGACGCAGTGAACGATGATGAAAATGTTTCTTCTCTTTCGGGTCACGCTGCCTTGGTGGGAAACGGCCGATGTGCTAGCAAAAATAAATAATATATATATATATATATATATATATATATATATATATATATATATATATATATATATATATATATATATATATGCAAAGATCACAGTAAACAGGTGATATCAAAATATGCAAGACAACCACTATTTTTCATAGTGGTTGTCTTGCATATATATATATATATATATATATATATATATATATATATATATATATATATATATATATATATATATATATATATATATATATATATAGTAATTAACACATAGGTCATTTCCCACCAAGGCAGGGTGGCCCAACAAAGAAAAACTTTCATCATCATTCACTTCATCACTGTCTTGTCAGAGGCGTGCTTACACTACAGCTACAAAACTGCAACATTAACACACCTCCTTCAGAGTGCCGGCACTGTACTTCCCATCTCCAGGAATCAAGTCCGGCCTGCCGGTTTCCCTGAAACCCTTCATAAATGTTACCTTGCCTACACTCCAACAGCACGTCAACTCCTAAAAACCATTTGTCTCCATTCGCTCCTATCTAACATGCTCACACACGTTTGCTGGAAGTCAAAGCCCCTCGCACACAAAACCTCCTTTACCCCCTCCCTCCAACCTTTTCTAGGGCAACCCCATCCCCGCCTTCCCTCCACTATAGATTTATACACTCTCGAAGTCATTCTATTTTGTTCCATCCTCTCTATATGTCCAAACCATCTCAATAACCCCTCCTCAGCTCTCTGGATAATAGTTTTGGTAATCCCACACATCCTCCTAATCTCCAAACTACGGATTCTCTGCATTATATTCACACCAAACATTGCCCTCAGACATGACATCTCCACTGCCTTCAGCCTTCTCCTTGTTGCAACATTCACAACCCATGTCTCACACCCATACAAGAGTGTTGGTATAACTATACCCTCTTTGCTTTCATGGATAAAGTTCTCCACAAGCTCCTCAGTGCACCACTCACCTTTTTCCCCTCGTTAATTCTATGATTTACCTCATCCTTTATATACCCATCTGCTGACACATCCACTCCCAAATATCTGAACACATTCACCTCCTCCATACTCTCTCCCTCCAATCTGATATCCAATCTTCTGTTATCTAATTTTTTTGTTATCCTCATCACCTAGCCCTAAGCGAAACAAAGCTGAAGGGGGTAGGCGAGTTTCAGTGGGGAGAAACAAATGGGATTAAGTCAGGAGTATCTGAGAGAGTTAGAGCTAAGGAAGGGGTAGCAATAATGTTGAAGGATCAGTTATGGAGAGAGAAGAGGGAACATAAATGTATAAATTCCAGGATTATGTGGATTAAAATAAGGGTCGGATGTGAAAAGTGGGTCATAATAAGCGTGTATGCACCTGGAGAAGAGAGGAGTGTAGAGGAGAGAGAGATTTTGGGAGATGTTAAGCGAGTGTGTAGGAACTTTTGTGCCAAGTGAGAGAGTAATCGTGGTAGGAGACCTAAATGCTAAAGTAGGAGAAGTGTTTAGAGAGGGTGTGGTAGGTAAGTTTGGGGTGCCAGGTGTAAATGATAATGGGGAGCATTTGATTGAACTTTGTATAGAAAGAGGTTTGGTTATAGGTAATACATATTTTAAGAAAAAGAGGATAAATAACTATACAAGATATGATGTAGGGAGAAATGACAGTAGTTTGTTGGACTACGTATTGGTAGATAAAAGACTGTTGGGTAGACTTCAGGATGTACATGTTTATAGAGGGGCCACAGATATTTCAGATCACTTTTTACTTGTAGCTAAAGTGAGAGTAAAAGGTAGATGGGATACAAAGAGAATGGAAACAGCAAGTAAGAGAGAAGTGAAGATTTATAAACTAAAGGAGGAGGCAGTTAGGGTAAGATATAAACAACTGTTGGAGGACAGATGGGCTGGTGAGAGAATAGGAAGTGGGGTAGAAGAGGTATGGGGTAAGTTTAAGAATATAGTGTTAGAGTGTTCAGCAGAAGTTTGTGGTTATAGGAAAGTGGGTGTGGGAAGGAAGAAGAGCGATTGGTGGAATGATGATGTAAAGATAGTAGTAAGAGAGAAAAAGTTAGCATATGAGAGGTTTTTACAAAGTAGAAGTGATGTAAGGAGGGAGGAGCATATGGAGAGAAAAATAGAGGTTAAGAAAAGTTGAGAAAGCCTAGGGAAAGAATGGATTTGTCAGTTAAAAATAGGAGAGGAGAGTTATTAAATGGAGAGTTAGAGGTATCGGGTAGATGGAGGGAATATTTTGAGGAATTGTTAAATGTTGATGAAAATAGGGAAGCTGTGATTTCGTGAATACGGCAAGGAGGGATAACATCTTATAGAAGTGAGGAAGAACCAGTTGTGAGTGTGGGAGAAGTTCGTGAGGCAGTGGGTAGAATGAAATGGGTAAAGCAGCTGGGATTGATGGGATAAAGATAGAAATGTTAAAGGCAGGTGGGGATATAGTTTTAGAGTGGTTAGTGTTTTTATTTAATAAATGTATGGAAGAGGGTAAGGTACCTAGGGATTGGCACAGAGCATGCATAGTTCCTTTGTATAAAGGCAAAAGGGACAAAAGAGAGTGCAAAAATTATAGGGGAATAAGTCTGTTGAGTATACCTGGTAAAGTGAATGGTAGAGTTATTACTGAAAGAATTAGAAGACAGAGAGCAGGATAGCAGATGAACAAGGAGGCTTTAAGAAGGGTAGGGGGTGTGTAGACCAAGTGTTTTCAGTGAAACATATAGGTGAACAATATTTAGATAAGGGTAAAGAGGTGTTTGTGGCATTTATGGATTTGGAAAAGGCGTATGATGGGGTGGATAGGGGGGCAATGTGGCAGATGTTGCAAATGTATGGAATAGGAGGTATGTTACTGAAAGCGGTGAAAAGTTTTTACGAGGATAGTGAGGCTCAGGCTAGAGTATGTAGTAAAGAGGGAGTTTATTTTCCAGTAAAATTAGGCCTTAGACAGAGATGTGTGATGTCACCATGGTTGTTCAATATATTTATAGATGGAGTTGTAAGAGAAGTGAATGCTCGGGTGTTGGCAAGAGGTGTGAGTTTAAAAGATAAAGAATCTAACACAAAGTGGGAGTTGTCACAGTTGCTCTTTGCTGATGACTCTGTGCTTTTGGGGGATTCTGAAGAGAAGTTGCAGAAGGAAATTAAAAGTGAATATATATATATATATATATATGTGTGTGTGTGTGTTTGTGTGTGTGTGTGTGTGTGTGTGTGTGTGTGTGTGTACTCACCTAGTTGTGGTTGCAGGGGTCGAGTCACAGCTCCTGGCCCGTGTGTGTGTGTGTGTGTGTGTGTGTGTGTGTGTGTGTGTGTTAGTGTGTGTGTCTGTGTGTGTACCTATGTATGTCGTTCTAAATAAGCCGAGTTGCCGAATAGGACAAACTACCTAAAAATTTCATAAAAATCTTTTACAGAGCATGAGATCATTGACGATGTTATAAGAAATTAATTTTTAGACCAAAACTAACTTAGAACCCTCACATTAACATGATATTTATGGTTATTTTCCGCTATTTACATCATTCATTTAATATTACTTGAAATAAATATATATATATATATATATATATATATATATATATATATATATATATATATATATATATATATATATATATATATATATATATATATTCGTTTACAAAAAGCTAGCATGCACCGCCAGACACACACACTAACATGCACCACCAGACACAACACACTAACATGACCACCAGACACAACACACTAACATGCACCACCAGACACAACACACTAACATGCACCACCAGACACAACACACTAACATGCACCACCAGACACAACACACTAACATGCACCACCAGACACAACACACTAACATGCACCACCAGACACAACACACTAACATGCACCACCAGACACAACACACTAACATGCACCACCAGACACAACACACTAACATGCACCACCAGACACAGCACACTAACATGCACCACCAGACACAACACACTAACATGCATCACCAGACACAACACACTAACATGCACCACCAGACACAACACACTAACATGCACCACCAGACACAACACACTAACATGCACCACCAGACACAGCACACTAACATGCACCACCAGACACAACACACTAACATGCACCACCAGACACAACACACTAACATGCACCACCAGACACAACACACTAACATGCACCACCAGACACAACACACTAACATGCACCACCAGACACAACACACTAACATGCACCACCAGACACAGCACACTAACATGCACCACCAGACACAACACACTAACATGCACCACCAGACACAACACACTAACATGCACCACCAGACACAACACACTAACATGCTCCACCAGACACAACACACTAACATGCACCACCAGACACAACACACTAACATGCACCACCAGACACAGCACACTAACATGCACCACCAGACACAACACACTAACATGCACCACCAGACACAACACACTAACATGCACCACCAGACACAACACACTAACATGCTCCACCAGACACAACACACTAACATGCACCACCAGACACAACACACTAACATGCACCACCAGACACAACATACTAATATGCACCACCAGACACAACATACTAGCATGCACCACCAGGCACAACGCACTAACATGCACCGCCAGACACAACACACTAACATGCACCGCCAGACACAACACACTAACATGCACCGCCAGACACAACACACTAACATGCACCACCAGACTCCCACAACAAACCCACATGGAAGTACTGGACGTTGGTTGAGTTGGTCTGCCACAGCATGGTAACGGAGGGGTCGTCCAGCACGTCACGGATGCTCTGGTAGGGCTGATGTATGTGTCTCACTGCCAGCGATGACATGAGGTTTCCACCATAGCTCTTACTGAGTACTAAGGACATGATCACCCACCCACCAATGATCAACCTCTTCCACCAAGCCAGCACCCAAGTCCTGTAGTCTTGAAGAATGACAGAAGATCGAAAGTGATAAAGTTACTTTTCTAGTTTGTTTTTGAAGTATCTATTCTTAGGTCTTTACCGTGGAAATTCTTATTATTGTTTACCTTAATTTTTTTAGTTAGTAATTCAACTGCACATGTGCACATCTGCCAAATTTATAAGCAAAATATTGTGAAATTTGTATTCCCGTTTTGTTGTAAACTTCTGCACTTTCTCTAATTTTTTAACCTGTTTGTCCAGGTGTCGGTTCCACACTGGTGCTACATGCTCCAATATAGGCCTGACGTACACGGTGTACAGTGTCGTGAATAACTCATAACTTAGATATCGAAATGTTATTCTGAGGTTGCCAGGCGTCCATATGCTGCAGCGTTTATTTGATTGATGTGCGCCTCAGGGGATGTGCTCGGTTTAAGACTCACCTCAAAATCCTTTTCCTTAAGTGAAGTTTGCAGCCTTTGATCCCCTAACCTGTACTCAGTCTGCTGTCTTCTTTGTCCCTCCCCAAGCTTCGTAACTTTGCATTTGCTACGGTTAAACTCAAGGAGCCATTTGTCGGACCAGGCTTGCAACCTGTCCAGATCCACTTGCAATCTTACCTAATCCTCATCCACTTGTATTGTCCTTTTTAGCTTCACGTCATCAGCGAACAGGAACACCTCTGAATTTATTCCTTTCATCAGGTCATTCACATATAAGAATCAGCACCGGACCTAAGACTGACCCTTGTGGAGCCCAACTCGAGACGTGGGTACACTCTGACACCTCATCAAGTACCAACACTCGTTGTTTCCTTCCTGTCATGTATTCCCTAATCCATTGCAGTGCTTTCCCTACCACTTCTGCCTGCTCCTCTAGTATTTGAACCAGTCTCTTGCGTGATACTGTGTCGAAAGCCTTCTCCCAGGCCCAAAAGTTGCAATCTACCCATCCCTCTCTCTCTCTCTCTCTGACTTACTTCTGTTACGTTGTCAGTAGAACTCAAGCAAATTTATGACACAGGATAACCCATCCCTGAAACCGTGTTGATTGTCATGTATGAGTCCAATCCTTTCAATCTAATATATGTCAGTGACACTGGTCTGTTGTTTAATGCTGCCTGTCTGTCTCCTCAAAAACTGAAACTACATTTGCTGTCTTCCACACCTCAGGCAGTTGCCCTGTTATGAGAGATTTATTGAAGATTGCCGTCATTGATAACAGTATCAAAGACAATACACTCAGATCATAATATAACAGAAATACAGACATGTATTCGCAGGGCTCCTGACCAGCATCAGGAGATCAGGTATGAGGGTGCCTGAGCCAAATTCAACTTCAATAACAAAACCATACAGTGGGATCAAATCAACCGTGTCCTAAATGAAACAAGCTGGGAAGATATTCTCAACAACACGGATCAAAACATTTGACTAGAAACAATTAAGTCTACGGTACTTGACGCATACTCAAGGCACATTCCTTTAAGAAAAAAAGAAGAGAAGACGTAAACTAGAAAGAGGAAGAAGCTTCCTATACAATCGAAGGCGAAGAATCACAGAGCTGCTGAAAGGGGGCAGTATATCTTAAATACGAAGGGAGGCACTGGTCAGAGAAATAGCAAATATCGAACTTAAGCTTAAGGAATCTTACAGGAGACAAGAATCTCAATAAGAAATTAAAGCCATAAAGAAAATTGAAAGAAACCAAATATACGTTCTTTCTTATGCCAAATCTGGGGCAAAAACAACATCCAGTGTTGGACCCCTGCTTAAACGATATGGGACATACATAGATGACAACAAATAAATAAGTGAGCTACTAAAGTCCCAATATGACTCAGCGTTTAGTGAGCCGTTAATCAGACTAAGGGTCGATAATCTATGTGATTTTTTTATGACCAAGACTCAAAATTTGGTTATTTAAAACATTTCTGATATTAACAAAAAAAGGCACAATACCGTGACTGGAACAATACACACACAACCCGCACATATAAAAAAGAGAGGAACTTACGACGACGTTTCGGTCCGACTTGGACCATTTACAAAGTCACACTAACACAGAACAGGAAAAAGGGGTATTTATAGGCAGGCAGGCAGGGGAGGGCACAAGCAAGTGGTGGAGGGGTAATAATGGAGGTAGTAGTGGTAGTAGTAGTAGTAGTGGAGTCAGTCATATTCTAGGAAAGGAGCACTGCAATGAAGCTGGCGGCCCGCATAGGGTAAGGACAAGAACACAGAGGGGGGAAAATGAAAATAAAATAAAAAAAGGACAAATACAAGGCAAAAGAAAAGGAAGAAAACACAGGAGAAAGGAGAAAGAGAAGAAGGGGGAAGAGACAGAAGAGGAAGGAATCAGGTTAAGTCACGGGTGTTCTGAAGTTTGGATCATTTAACAATGTAATGGGAGAGGAAAGCATCTACAGAGACAAAGCCAGGGCTAAGATTCATACAGGGAAAGTTGTGTATAAGGGAGGATTCAACCAGACGGCGACTGTGAAAGTTGGACGTAGGGTAGACAGTTTTAGCAGAAGACCAATCAATAGGATGACTGTGATCTCTGACATGACAGAAAAGAGCATTATTAGTGTCGGCAAGCCTAACACTATTTTTGTGCTCCCTAAGTCTGTCAGAAAGAGATCGGCCAGTTTCTCCAAAGTACTGAAGAGGACAGGAGGAGCAAGAAATAGAGTAGACACCAGGAGAATCTATAGAGGGAGGGGAGGTATGAACTAGATTAGTGCGAAGAATGTTAGTCTGGCGAAAGGTAAGTTTGATGTCTAAGGAACGGAGAGAGTTGTTGAGATTAGAGAGACCAGAGATGTAAAGAAGGCAGAGGACAGGAGAGTTCCCAGGAGTAGAGGGTTTAGGAGAGAAGAAAGTCCGTTTGGCACGAGAGAAAGCAGAGTCTATGAAATGGGAAGGGTAGCCAAGGCGGGAAAATTGAATTATGAAGAGTGGAAATTTCTGCTTCAAGGAACTGAGGATCACAAATGCGGAGAGCACGGAGAAAGAGGGAGATAAGAACACTTTTCTTGACAGAGGAGGCATGATAAGAAAAGTAGTGAATATACATGCCACTGTGCATAGGCTTGCGGTACACGGAAAAGGCAAAACCTGTATCTGTGCGGTGATCATGAACATCGAGGAAAGGAAGCAAGGAATTAGATTCCCAACCAGCTTTAAACTTAATGGAAGGGGCAAGATTATTAAGAGCATCAAGAAATGGTTGGAAGAGACTAGAGTCATGAGGCCAAAGAGCAAAGATGTCATCTACATAGCGGAGCCAGAGTGAAGGACGTACATCAATAGTGGGAAGAGGAACAGTCTCGAAGTATTCCATGTAAAGATTAGCAAGAACAGGAGATAGAGGAGAGCCCATAGCGACACCAAAGGTTTGAGAATAATATTTACCTTGAAAAGAAAAGGAATTAGAGTCCACACAAAGGCGGATAAGATCAAGAAAGACATCAGTAGGTATAGGGAGATGAAGTAACCCTTCATTGGCCTTCTCTCTAAGAAAATTAAGGACATCGTCGTAAGCTCCTCTCTTTTTTATATGTGCGGGTTGTGTGTGTATTTCTGATATTATCCTAACACCACAAGACTTTGAAAAAGCAATAAATGACATGCCCATGCACTCTGACCCAGGCCTAAACCTGTGTGTTCATCAAGAACTGCAAGAAGCTATTTCACTTGCCTTGAGTATTCTATGGAGAGGGAGCATGGACACAGTGGCGATCCTTCAGTCACTAAAAACAAGAGACAGCCCCTCTCCACAAAGGTGGAATTATAGCGATTGCAAAGAATTACAGACCAATAGCACTAACGTCCCATATAAAAATCTTCGAAATTTTTCTAAGAAGCAAGATCAGCACCCACCTAGATACCCATCAGTTGCACAACCCAGGGCAGCATGGGTTTAGACCAGGTCGCTCCTGTCTGTCCCAACTACTGGACCACTATGACATGGTCGTGGATAGCCTGGAGGATAAATAAAGTGCAGATGTAGTATACATGGAGTATACTTGGAGAGGGTTCCAGGGGTCAACGCCCTCCGACCTGGTCTGAGACCAGGCCTCTTGGTGGATCAGGGTTTCATCAACCAGGTTGTTACTGCTTGCTGCACGCAAACCGACATACGAACCACAGCCCGGCTGGTCAGGTACTGACTTTAGGTGCCTGTCCAGCGTCTTCAAGACAGCCAGGGGTCTATTGGTAATCCCGCTTATGTATGCTGGGAGGCAGTTGAACAGTCTTAGGCCCCTGACACTTACTGTGTTGTTTCTTAGTGTACACGTTACGCCCCTGCTTTTCATTGGGGGAATGTTGCAACTTCTGCCAAGTCTTTTGCTTTTGTAGGGAGTGATTTTCGTGTGCAAATTTGGTACTAATCCCTCTAGGATTTTCCAAGTGTATATTATCATGTATCTTTCTCGCCTGAGCTCAAGGGAATACAAATCAAGGGACTTCAACCAGTAATTTAGGAGCTTTATCGTGCTTTTGTGTGCCGTGAAAGTTCTCTGTACACTCTCCAGGTCAGCAATTTCGCCTGCCTTGAAGAGGGCAGTTAGTGTACAGCAGTATTCCAGCCTAGAGAGAACAAGCGATTTGAAGAGAATCATCATGGGCGTGGCATAACTAGTTTTCAAGGTTCTCATTATCCATCCTGTCATTTTTCAAGCAAATGAGGTAGATACATTTTTGTAGTCTTTGAAAGGTGAGATCATCTGACATTATCACTCCCAGGTCGTTCACATTAATGTTTCGCTCTATTTTGTGGCTAGAATTTGTTGTATACCCTGACACAGTCTTAATTTCTTCAAGTTTTCCGTATCTGAGTAATTGAAATTTCTCTTCATTGAACTTCATATTGTTTTCAGCGGCCCATTTGATGGAGGTCACTGTCATGGCAATTCAGGTATCATCCGCAAAGGAAGACAGAATTTGCTAAAGCCTTCGACAAGTGCGATCATGGTGTAATGGCACACAAATGCGTGATAAAGGAATAACAGGAAAAGGTTGTAGATCGATCTATAACATCCTAACAAATAGAATTCAAAGAGTAATAGTAAACAGAGTAAAGTTAGAGGCGTCTATAGTGAAAAGCTCTGTTCCATAAGGTACAGTACTCCCTCCCATCCTGTTCCTAATCCTTATATCTGACATAGACAGAGATGTAAGCCCCAGCAGTGTGTCCTCCTTTGCGGATGATACCCGAATTTGCATGGCAGTGTCATCCAAGGAAGACACTTGCAAGTCTCCAAGCGGACATCGACCAAATCTTTAAATGGGCCTGAGAAAACAATATGAAGTTCAATGAAGATAAATTTCAATTAAACTCTGATACAGAAAACTCGAGAAAATTAAAACTGTTTCGGAGTATAAAACAAATTCCAACTACAAAATAGAGCGAAAAACTAATGTGAAAAACCTTGGAGTGATAATGTCAGATCATCTCACTTTCAAAAACAACAACAATGTATCTACCATATCTGCTAGGAAAATTATAGGATGGATAATGAGAACCTTCAAAACAAGGGATGCAAAGCCAATGATGATTCTCTTGAAATCGCTTGTTCTCTCTCTAGGCAGAAATATTGTTCTACACTAACGGCATCTTTCAAGACAGGTGAAATTGCAGACCTCCAAATATACAGAGGAACTTTCACGGCACGTATAAGTACGAAAAAGCACCTAAATTACTGCGAACCATTGAGGTCCCTTGTTATGTACTCCCTGGAACGCAGGCGGGAAAGATATGATAATATATACTTGAAAAATATAAAGAGGGCCTAGTCCCAAATCTGCACACGAAAATCACTCCCTACGAAAGCAAAAGACTTGGCAGGATATGAAACATCCCCCAATGAAAAGCAAGGGAGGCATGAGTACACTAAGAGACAACACAGTAAGTGTCAAGGGCCCAAAACTGTTCAGCTGCCTCCCAGCATACAAAAGGGGGATTACCATTAGACCCCTGGCTGTCTTCAAGAAGGCGCTGAACAGGCACCTAAAGTCAGTACCTGACTATCAGGGCTGTGGCTCGTACGACGGTTTAAGTGCAGCCAGCAATAACAGCCTGTTTGATCTGGCCCTGATCCATTATGAGGCCTGGTCACAGACCGGGCCGCGATGGCGTTGACCCCCAAAACCCCCTCCAGGTATACCCCAGGTATACCCATTGAGAGATGTTATGTGGGCCAACCACTTTCGATTCATCTAGTTCACCTAGCAATTTCTTCACCTCCTCCTTGCTTATGTATAGTGTGTCCAGTACTGGCTGATACACTCTACCCCTCAGTTTGCTTTAAGGATTTCTGTCTCCACTGGTCCACTGGTCGCTTTTTGTGAACTTCCCTCCTTCTTACCTCGGCGTGATTACCTGGTTCTTGACTGTTGTTTTCCTCTCGATGTGTCTGTATAACAACTTTCCGTCATATTTGGCTTTTGATGATACGTAATTCTCATATTGGCCCTGGACCTTTCTCCTTATCCATGCATATTCATTTCTGGTTCTTCTGCTCAACTTCTTGTTTTATTGAGTCTTTTGGCTTCTATATTCTTTCTATTTTCTAGCACACTTGGTTTTGGCCTCTTTACACCCCAGGTAAATCGAAGACTCACTCTAGTCTTTCCATTTTTTGTTTTGTTATCCCTTGGTATGAGCTTCTCTGCCACCATGCACTTTGTGGTAACTTCTTCCATTATTTCATTTTGTCTTTCCCTTTAGTTCTCTTTCTCACTGTACTTCATGCAAGAGTTACCTTATACCTGTGTAGTCCCCTTTTTTGAAGTTTGTCTTCTTCCGTCCTTCTCTTGCTGCTTCATTCTCCACTATTAACTCTACAAGGTATTAGAAACTCAGGTCCACGTGGTCACTAGCGCCGAAAGGCCTTTCATGTGTAATATCCCGTATGTCTGAAGTGTTCAAGGTGACTACGAGGTCCAGCCTTGCAGGAACATCCTCTCCTCTCTCTCTGGTCGTATCCATAACATGTTGGTGCATGAAGTTCTCCAGTACTGTCTCCAGCATATTAGCCCCTACGTTTCTGGTCCCTCATGTGGCTCCAGGTTTTTACAGTCAATCTCCTTTAGATTGATTTCCCCAATGATGAGTAACTTTGTCCTACCCACATGGGCTCTTCTAGCCACCTCGGCTAGTGTATCTACTATTGCTCTTTTACTCTCATTGTATTCTTGTCTTGGTTTCTTGCTGTTCAGTGGTCTGTTGTACATCACTGCTATCATCATCTTTGGACCCTCGGTCCGCAACGTTCCTACTATGAAACCATCTGCTTCCCCTCTATCCAATCCTCCCATTTCCTCAAAACTCCACTGGTTTTTGATGAGCAGTGCTACCCCTCCCCCCTCTCTGTTCCCTCAGGATTTGATATCAGTTTGCTCCCCTCCTTCCTTCCTCAGCCTGATTACCTGGTCTTTGACTGTTATTTTCCTCCTGATGTGGCTGTATAATAACTCTGGGTCAAATTTGGCTTTTGATATTATACCATTCTCGTATTGACTCTGGGTTTCTCCGTATCCATGCATATTCATTTCGGGCTCTTCGGCTCGACTCCGTTTTCCCGGTTTCTTAGCCTTCTGTAGTTTTTCCATACTCTAGCACACTTGCCTTTGGTCCCACCACACTTCTTGGTTAATCATGGGCTCACTGTGCTCTTCTCGGTGTTCCTGTTGCCCTTTAGTACGAACTTTCCTACTACCTCCTTGCATTTTGTGGTCACATGATCCATCATTTCATTTACTGCCTTTTATTCTAGCTCACTTACCCACTGTACCTCATGTGTGTGTGTGTGTGTGTGTGTGTGTATTCTCACCTATTTGTACTCACCCGTTTGTGTTTGCAAGGGTCGATTTACAGCTCCTGACCACGCCTGGAATGAGTCACTCTGTCTGACTTTTTGGGTTATCCTAGGTTCTGTACACATATGCTGCTATGTATGATAATCTATGTAACTGCATTTGTGTATACCTGAATAAACTTACTTACTTACTCTTTGCTGTTCGTTACTAAGTCCATTCTCTCCCTGCTCCATGATATTTATCGTATCTCTTCTTAAAGCTATGTATGGATCCTGCCTCCACTACATCACTCTCCAGATTGGTCCACTTCCTAACAACTCTATGACTAAAGAAATACTTCCAAACATCACTGTGACTCATTTGAGTCTTCAGCTTCCAGTTGTGACCCCTTGTTGCCGTGTCCCATATCTGAAACATCCTGTCCCTATCCACCTTGTGAATTCCTCTCAGTATTTTACATGTCGTAATCATGCCCCCTGTCCCATATTCCTTCTGTCCTCCAGTGTCGTCAGGTGAGGGTTCCATACTGGTGGTCCATACCCCAATATAGGTCTGATATAATCAGTGTATATAGTCTTGGGCGATTCCTTACTAATGTGTCGAAACGCTATTCTTAGGTTTGCCAGGAGCCCATATGCTGCAGCAGTTATTTGTTAATAATAATAATAATAATAATAATAATAATAATAATATCTTTATTTACTACAAGTACATGTACATGGTATACAGGCCTAGCTGACATCAATGACATACTACTATGTAGAAAGCCCCTTGTTATGCAGAGCATTTCTGGCAAATTAGGTCCTTGTCCCAGGATGCGACCCACACCAGTCGACTAACACCCAGGTACCCATTTTACTGATGGGTGAACATAGACAACCTGTGTAAAGAAACACGCCCAATGATTCTAACCGCGCTGGGAATCGAACGCAGACCCCTCGCCGTGCTTTAGCGACCAGGCCACGGGGTTTGATGTGCGCCTCAGGAGATGTGCTCGGTATTATACTCTCTCCAAGATCCTTTTCCTTGAGTGAGGTTTGCAGTCTCTGGCCCCCTAGACTGTACTCTGTCTGCGGTCTTCTTTGACCTTGTGTGTGTGTGTGTGTGTGTGAGACTAAAATTGTTTCAATATACATAAACAACATGCCATCTTTCACATCTCATTTAGTACATAAATTTTAACAAATAGAGATTGACATTTTTCAATTTGGCCGCTATAGCTTACCAAGGTCAGTCTTGTGATGGCTTACTGTACAGATCTGTTCATAATATAAATGTCTGCAAGTGTGTCATATTTGGTAATTTTATACAAATTGAACAAATGCTACGACATTTACCGTGATGCTGCTCCTCTACTAGGAGGTGTAGCTCTGAACTAGGAGGTCTAGCACCGAGCTAGGAGGTCTAGCACCGAGCTATGAGGTCTAGCACCGAGCTAAGAGGTCTAGAACCGACCTAGGAGGTCTAGCACCGAGCTAGGAGGTCTAGCTCCGAGCTAAGAGGTCTAGCGCCGATCTAGGAGGTCTAGCACCGAGCTAGAAGGTCTAGCACCGAGCTAGGAGGTCTAGCACCGAGCTAGGTCTAGCTCCGAGCTAAGAGGTCTAGCACCGATCTAGGAGGTCTAGCACCGAGCTAGGAGGTCTAGCACCGAGCTAGGAGGTCTAGCACCGAGCTAGGAGGTCTAGCACCGAGCTAGGAGGTCTAGCACCGATCTAGGAGGTCTAGCACCGAGCTAGGAGGTCTAGCACCGAGCTAGGAGGTCTAGCACCGAGCTAGGAAGTCTAGCACCGAGCTAGGAGGTCTAGCTCCGAGCTAAGAGGTCTAGCACCGATCTAGGAGGTCTAGCACCGAGCTAGGAGGTCTAGCACCGAGCTAGGAGGACTAGCACCGAGCTAGGAGGTTTGCGGAGGGCTATTAGCTTCCGAAAAAGTTCCGAACGATATTTCTTTTTTGGGGCAAATTTTAGCTATACATTTAAAACAATTCCTAATAGACATTTACCATAGAAATTAGCGGGATTAAGCTTAACTAAGTTTAACTTCATGAAGTAAACATGGAGACTATATGAAGTTATTCTTCATATAGTCTCCATGTTTACTTCATGAAGTTAAACTTAGTTAAGCTTAATCCCGCTAATTTCTATGGTAAATGTCTATTAGGAATTGTTTTAAATGTATAGCTAAAATTTGTCCCAAAAAAGAAATATCGTTCGGAACTTCTGCGGAAAACTGTAAAATGTACGAGAAAATATCTTATTTTTTTTATTTTTTGTGGTTATTCATAGCAAATTTATCAACAGTTTCGTCTAAGATAAAGTTCATACTCGAATGAAGGTGTATCAGTGCTAAGTCATTCAACAGCTCCTGGCCCATGTTAGAACGACAGTAGGTTTTAGGGGGTCAGATCTCACTGTTGAAGCGCTCTCCTACACAGAATTTGCAGCATACAATAAATGTTCAGATAATCCACTGAATTGCACAACTTAACTGAAGTGGATGCTGTGTAAGGAAGACTATTTGCAGCATATCTCTCTATTGATGTTTCCAACTATCCATTTATGAGATTTCCACGTCTCAGATGGTTTTAATTTATCCATTGTAACTTCAAAAGGTAATTAATCAGATTCAACGAGATTATAAACTATCTTCTGAGTTCTATAAAATATTATTAGAAAGTCTTCCCATAATTTGGTCTATCAACGAATATATTGCCACAGGATAAAAATGTAAAAGCAGACCAATTTAATGAATCAACTTCAAAATAGTGAAGAACGTTTATCTTTTAAAAATCTGACAGATTACTACAAGCACGACTTGTAAAAGAATCGGCCTGAAATATCCCATATATCAGGTGCGATCAAACCTTGTTTAGTAGCATCTGTTCTGAAATTTACAGTCTCTAAATAAATATTAATGTCCTTTCCTTTTATATTTCACTCATCAGCATTTATAATCAAAATAACAAAATTATAAATAACCAATTCAGTAAAAAAATAATATTAACTTATGGCTACAAGCTAAAACTCCCAAACATCTACCAGCATTAACACAAGAGATTTTTCAAAATAATGCGACTACTTTTACCCTTTCATAATAAACTACCAAATATTTCGGTATCTATAACATAAACATCTTGTAACAAAATTATATTAATGGAAAGATCCGCATTAAACATAATGATAAAAACGGATTACGTTTCCTTAATGCTTCTGTAATAAAGTCTGACAACTTTATCCTTCAGTAACAAGTTGAAATTTAAAAATCTGTCCCAGTCACTGATATTTAAAAACGCTAAATATGTTTTTTTTTTATTCTTATTTTGTAGAAGGTATTTTATAGTAATAGTATAGCAGTAATGTTAGTAAATACGGTATCGATATTAGTGGTAAACATAGCACTTACAGTTGTAATAATAGTAGAACTAGCGGTAGGGGTAATAGTAGCAGCAATAGTATTAGTAAAAGTTTAAGAATAGTGGTTATAGTAGTAGTAGTAATAGTAGTAGGGTTAGTACTAGTAATAGTAGAGGAAATGTTTTGGTAATAATAACATGGAAGTATTGGTAGTAACAGTTGTAGTAATATAGTAGAAGTAGAATTAGTAGTTGTAAAAGTAGCAGTGGTAGTCCCAGTAATTCTAGAGGTATTGACGATAGTAGTAGAACTACAAGTACTAGGAATAGTAGAATAGTACCACCAGCTGCAGCAACTACCAAGGTAATGGAAGAATTACTACTGTAGAAACAAAACATTCTCTAAGTGCAGTAAATAAGTATTTACTTTAGAAAGGACAACTTTATAAAGTCAGAACAGTTTGAGGATATACTTTTTCAATTATAATTCTGATTAACAATCAGCTTGATAATCAGTTATTTTCAAGAGCAATTATCTTATATATATATATATATATATAGGATGGGGTCCCCCTCTAGTGCAAATTGTGGGACCCATAGCCTCGGAGAAGTGGATAAAAAGGCTTCAAGGAAGAATATTTGGATTTCTTTCTGAAGCCATTTGAATATTCCACTTCTCCTACCACCCCATCCTATATACACACATACATGCATATAAATGCTTTAATAATAGACAGAATACATTTATAGAAAACACAAACATGAATACACATTTGTAATACAAATTCCTGTGATTACATTTTTTATTTAGAAGTGCCAATTAAATAATTATTTTCATTTAAAAAAATAAACATTCGGGATATAGCTAACCTTGTTGTAATATTATTCGAGTCAGGTCAAAAATGTCTTTGGCCCAGGTGTGTTGATTAGTTTTGAATAAGAAGCATGAAGACATTAGCAGCATTGCAACAGGTAGCATCATGAGCGCCGCCAGGGTGGCTGCCCACACAGGCAGCTCTAGAGGCAGCAGGAAGCTCCAGGGATCCACCAGCGGCCTGCCTCGACTACCCAGGATCCTGCAGTATTGTATTGTCACTGGCCAGGTGAAGTCCACCACCTCACTGCGACTCTCAGAGAAACCAAACGGGCCAAGTGCAAAGTCTGCTTCCTGATTTTGGAAGTTAATGTGGACGATGTTTTATGAAAAAAAAAATATGTATGAATACGCTTTACTCTATATCATGTTACTACACTTTTATATTATGTAATAAGTAATATAAATTCTCAGGAAATAAATATGATGCAATGGCACAGGACTAATGAAATTAACCATTGATACTCAAAAAGAGTTTCGCCTATCCACTGTCCTTCTCAACACCGCCCACCCCAACCCACAAGGCCCATTGCTACCCCCCTCCCACACGACGCCCCAACCCCTACCTCAACAGCGGCCCACTTCCTATCACTGTCCACACTTACCCCAGTGGCCCACCCGCCTCCCACCACGACCGCCGCCCACGCCCACCCTCACCTGCTGGCTGTCTCGCCCCATCATTGGTTCCTTCCCCTCAAACTGGCTACCACCTCACACCACTGTGTCTGCCACACAATATAATAGTACTAGAACGGAATGACCTAAAATAGTTGAATATTAATTAGCAGAACGAGCATAATGGGGAAATATGTTTACAAGTGGCCAGGGTGAGCAGTTGCCGCAGTCTTGGTTACACTTAAACAGGCTTAAAGTAATTATAATTGAACCTAAATAGAGTTAATTACATTTTTCAGTAATTGTAATGAACTTTTAAATGAAACAGTAATTGTAATTGACTGCTGTCAAGCTAATACATGTATTTTATTGTTATAAAACTAAGGCACAAAGATGGGCTAATAACAAAATATATGTACTCGTCATATCTTATAGAACTGTACATTCTGATGTGATTCACGTCGTTTGGGTCACGTCCAGTACTTGTACTGTTTGAGAGTTATATTTGTCGTGACTTGTTGATAGTTGGATACATTGTTTCCTGAATAAAAATATAAGTTATGCTTCTTTTCTGTCAAAAAGTTTTTTTTTTATGATTTTAACGAGAATCATTTTGAAAATGATGTGAGACAGTAGGGGCAAAGTTTATTTTTTAAAATTTATGAATTCTCGAACAGATAAGCAGTCATGAGTCTCATGAATTATTCTGACTCAAATAACGTTCTTGGATAAGTTATTAAATAAACGAGGAGAAATAATTTCGTGTTATATTTCATAATTAAGGATATCCTGTGTGGAGTTCTATACTAGTTGGTTCTCAAATTAATGTTGAATTATTACGCAGTTTCAAGAGAGCAAAGAGCAAGGAAGGACAGTGAAAGTAAAGGAGGGTAATGGAAATGGGGTTATTACCTCGCTAATATTAAACATTTTCTAAACTTGTTTTTAAAATACATTTTTTCACCGTTGTTATGTGAGTGATATTGTAAAACAACATAGTCTGATTCCTGAATATTTATTATATAAGTGTGAATGAGGAAGGCCAGAAATGCTATAGTATGTTGTTCAGTGTCATACCTCAGTAGAGTGATGGTTCACTCAAGTGAATTTTGTTTGTGAGAAACGTTTGCTTCTCCTTGAACACAATAAGGTATTGCTTACCCCTGGGCTTGAGCCTGAAGCAACAGCGTATTGAATAGAATAATTTTGTTTGAAGAAAACTATTTGTATACATTCATGTTGCATCTTTTGCCTCGCAGTCTCATTCCTGTGTTTCGAGTTATGGATTCATTCGGCACTTCAGATAGCTCTTCATGTTTGAACTTAACAAAGCTATTTAATATCTTAATGGTTTGAATCAGATCCCTTATTCTCTTTTTCCTGGGATTATTATTATTATAATCAAAGGGGAAGCGCTCAACCCGTAGAATTATACAGCGGCTGTGGGGATGATGTGGAAGGTATTCAGGCTCAATTCAGGGAACTGGAGCACAGATCCAATTCCCTAGATCAAAAGCCCCTCACCAGCTTCAAGGAACCTTCCTTGAGGGGCTTTTTTTCTGGGAGAAAAAAGAGTTAAGTACCTTGAGCCTTGACTAATGTAACAAAGTTGGTAGCTCTTTTCTGTATTCTCTTCGCTATTATATCTTTGTATTTTGCACCATTGTGAGACCTAAACTACCTGGCATATTCAAGATGCGGTTTAATGAGTACTTTATAAAGAATTATGTCCGAATCATGAAAATGCAGTGACTTAATGAGGTATAATCATCATGCCGAGGCCACCAGAGATAAAGAATCTCCCAACTTTGACACGACCAAGTTAGATATTGCTATCATGGCAGCTTTTAAACAACGTTGGTTTAGTAGGTCGCCTTCTGTGATTGACAAACTAGCTTCATTCCGTATCATGAGACGCCCACGTTTGCTATGATATATCACACATGCGTTATTTCGAATGTCAAGGCTACATGAATATATATGTTCCTTACACAAATAACCAGCACATAGAAGAGAGAAGCTTACGACGACGTTTCGGTCCGACTTGGACCATTTACAAAGTCACACTTTGTAAATGGTCCAAGTCGGACCGAAACGTCATTGTAAGCTCCTCTCTTCTATGTGAGGGTTATTTGTGTATTGTTGCAGTCACGGTATTGTGCCTTTTTTTGTTATATGTTCCTTAGCTCGTTGGTCAATAATTCTTGTTAATTTTTAGTGCCCTAGAAATATTCCTGGCTACGTTACTGACAGAGGACAACGTATATCTACCTGTAGTCTACCTGGAGTCTACCTGGAGTCTACCTGGAGTCTACCTGGAGTCTACCTGGAGTCTACCTGGAGTCTACCTGGAGTCTACCTGGAGTCTACCTGGAGGGCATTCCGAGGATCAACGCCCGGTCCATGAGCTGCTCTTTCTCACGTGAATTAGTAGTGTTAAAGACGTGCAAGGCGGAGTTTCAACAGTCTGAGATGAGGAATGGTGGGAATTAAAGGTGGTTATTTCCCGTGTTATGTAGTCACACTTCTCTTCGAGGAACTGTGGGCTGGAACTCCTGTGTGAGTTCTCAAGAATAATCCTCTGATGGTCCCGGAGTCATTGTGTCACTGAAAGTGCAGGAGGCTGCCCGTGTGATTTGCTTTTCTGTTTATTTTAGAGAATAAATTGTCGTCGCCTGCGTTTAGGAAATCTATGAACAAAAGATGGCTGCTGCTTTCATAATGGATCGTAAACAGGATAGCTGGCTCCACCTTGTTGATAGTATGAAAGACGGAGGGAAAATTCAGTCTTCGTTAAAAAATTATTAATACAACGTCTACTTAATATAGCTAAGCTATTTGGGTATGATAATGATATACAATATCAACAAATTGATAAGTAAGACACATGTGTAACATTTAGGTAGCTTTATTCTGAAACGTTTCGCCTACACAGTAGGCTTATTCAGTCAAATACAGAGGCAGCAAAAGCCTAATCTGTTTTTGTCTCTTCGTCTGTACTGCTTCTGCTGCCTACGTATTCGACTCAAGAAGTCTACTGTGTCGGCGAAGAAAAATTCCTAACTGCTGCACATGTGTCTTACATAGTTATTTTATGTTCCTGGGATAGCTGCAATGACGCGCTCTGCGTGGAGGTGATTTATGTTATGGCATGGCTGGAATGACGTGTTCTGGCTCGTGGTGCTCAATGGCCTTCCGTGCCACGCTCACCTTTCTGAGCACCACGTCCACCATACCACACACTCACACTGGTGTTCACCCACCTGAACACCAAGTCTCCCTTGTCACACACCCACCCACTCTCCTCAGTACATGTCCACAATGGCACACTCATCCTCCTGAGCATCATGTCCATTAGGCCACACACCTTCCTCAGCAATATGTTCACCATGACACACTCACCCACCTCAGCACTATGTCCTTCATGACATACACTCACCCTCCTCAACACCTAGTCCTCCATGCTACACTCACTCTTTTCTGTACCTTGCCCCCCATGCCACAACACTTGTCCACCATGTAACACATTCATCCTTCTCAACACCACATCCCACACTCTCCTTCCCATGTGCACCATACTACACACCCATTTTTTTCATTTATTGGCGTGTCCAAGTGCATTCAATTTATTCGGTGTTCATCACACAACCATTTCATGAATTCCTTCTGTACAAGTCAAACTGGTATTAGGGCAGTGCGGCTCTATATATATTGTAAATATTGGTGGAGGGAATATAAAAATACTCAAAAAACTACCCTTGGTGTTTGCTTTTGCCTTTATTTTCGCTTTCTTTTTTTCTTGAAAGTAGTGAGAGAGGGTTGGAAGATGATATGACAAATAATGGTTAACATGATTTCAAGGCTCAAGATAACCTTAAAGAAGCCCAGGAAAACATGAAACATTGGGATGACAAGGCATTTGACTGACTCCACTACTACTACTACTACTACTACCACTACCTCTCATCCTCCTTTCCTACTACCTCTCTTGTCCCGTCCCTGTCTGCTGGCCTATATATATAATACTCCCTCCTTCTCTCCTTTTTGTTAGTGTAACTTTGTAAATGGTCCAAGTCGGACAGAAACGTCGTCGTAAGCTCCTTTCTCCCATGTGCGGATTATTTGTGTATTGTTCCAGTCACGGTATTGTGCTTTTTTTGTTATTTAGTATAGAAGAAAGGTTTACTGGCTTTTTGCAGGTGATAGAAGAAAACGTTCTACCTAAATTATGTAGCTGCCCTTCTTGACAAACCTGTGAAGACTAAAGTCTATAACATCAATCAGATTAAAAAAATTGAACCACCTCAATCTCTGATAATGACTATTTCCTCTGTTCTTACATAACCTGATGACGAGTCTGATGACTTGCAGGAAGTCAGTGGGGTCAAAATATGATTTCCTACCTCAATGTCCACTAATCCAAACTGTCTAACACACGTTTGTGATCACGGAAGCACAGATGCTTTATACTAGTAATTCTACCAACATTATCACAGTGCCAGATGCCTACTCACATCTCAACATTGATGATGGCATTGACCTTGTGAGTAAGGCCAGATTTGTCTTCAAATTGGACCTTCAAAACTACTACCAGGTTCCTTTAAATGACAGGTTCGAAAAACTTGTATTTTGGCATTTACAGTGTGCCAGCCATGTTCTAAAAATTGGTCCATCTGGCCATAAAGGATTTAGTAGGCCCTCAGGCATACCTGTATGACTTTGTCCAAATTTCTGACACCTGGAATGAGCATATTTCCCATCTCAGTTATATTTTTGATAGGTTTGTTAAAAGAGTTGTTGATGAGTGGAACAAACTCCCGAGTACCGTCATAGAAGCTAAGACGTTGTGGAGTTTCAAAAATAGGTTGGATAAATACATTAGTGGGTGTGGGTGGGTATGAGTTGGACCTGGCTAGCTTGTGCTAGTAGGTCTGATGCCGTGCTAATTCCTTAAGTGAATGTGACCTGACCTGACTAGGTGGGTCATTGGTTTAAGCCGGGAGGTGACTTGGACCTGCCTCGCATAGGCCAGTAAGCTTGCTGCACTGTTATTTCTTATATTCCTAAGTTCTTAAAAGTGCAGAGGTGACCCGATAGTCATTTAATTTTTTTTTGTGTTTGTTATTGGTGAGAGTGAAGAGATTGAACCTGACACAGACTTCAAGAAGGTCAATGAAATCTTATGCAGGAAGATGTAAATTGACACCTAAAGTGAAGAGCTACGAAGAATGGTCAACATTGATCATGGAATTACATTCCTTTGCATTTATGTTACTACATACCTCACCTTACCTCTTCCTCAGCACTATAACCCTGATGCCACTCCTTCCTCAGCACCATACCCACGATGCTACTCCATCCTCAGCACCATACCGCCGATGCCACTCCATCCTCAGCACCATACCCCCAATGCTACTCCTTCCTCAGCACCATACCCCCGATGCCACTCCTTCCTCAGCACCATACCCCCGATGCCACTCCTTCCTCAGCACATACCCCCGATGCCACTCCATCCTCAGCACCATACCCCCGATGCTACTCCTTCCTCAGCAACATACCCCCGATGGTACTCCTTCCTCAGCAACATACCCCGATGCCACTCCATCCTCAGCACCATACCCCCGATGCCACTTCATCCTCAGCACCATACCCCGATGCTACTCCTTCCTCAGCACCATACCCCCGATGCCATTCCATCCTCAGCACCATACCCCCGACGCTGCTCCTTCCTCAGCACCATACCCCGATGCCACTCCATCCTCAGCACCATACCCCTATGCCACTTCATCCTCAGCACCATACCCCCGATGCTACTCCTTCTTCAGCACCATACCCTAGATGCTACTCCTTCCTCAGCACCATACCCTAGATGCTACTCCTTCCTCAGCACCATACCCCCAATGCCACTCCATCCTCAGCACCATACCCCGATGCTACTCCTTCAGCACCATACCCTAGATGCTACTCCTTCCTCAACACCATACTCTATGTCACACACCTTCCTCAGCACTATGCTCACTATGACACACCTTCCTCAGTACCATACTCACTATGACACACACATTCTTCAGCACCATACCCCCTATGCTACTCCTTCCTCAGCACCATACTCTATGCCACACACCTTCCTAAGCACAATACTCACTATGACACACACCTTCCTCAGCACCATACTCACTATTACACACACCTTCCTCAGCATTACACTCACTATGTCACACACCTTCCTTAGCACCATATCCACGATGCTATACTGTCCTCAGCACCATACCAATCATTCCACACACCTTCCTCAGCATCACACCCACCATGCTACACACCTTGCTCAGCACCATATCCACCATGCTATGCACCTTGCTCAGCACCATACCTACCATGCCATACATCTTCCTTGGCATCATATCATCCTTGCCAAAAATACGTCCTCAGCATCGTACCCACAATGCCATAAACACTATCATTCTTAATCATCATACCCACCATGCCGCTGACACTTACCCTCTTGACTACCATACCCACCATACCAGTCCAGGCTCCATCGTTCTGCTTGGAGCCATACGTTCCATCAGCCGGGATTACATAGATGTACCTGTAGAAGGGACATCCGTCAGGCTGTCATCATATGTTTAAGGTGCTGAGTGATCCAAATGCACCGCCACGTAGCAGTGTAGAGGGAAGTATGACTTTGTAATGCAGGAAAATATCAGTATCGAAAATCTGAAGCTGATCAGAAGGTACATTCACTTAAAAATTAATATTCCAACCTTTTATATATTACTGCTTATGCAGCAGAAAAAAAAATCCTATTCTAAATACGATATGTGGAGGGTTTTCTTAACTTAGTGTGGTTGACTGACTGGTTATTAGAATCAATCTGTCACCCAGGATTCACCAGCAGCCCCACAAATCCTGAAGCTAAGTGACCATGCACTCCACAATTTGGTTGTCTTGCCAAGTATACTAAAAACACTGGCTACTTACCAGTCTGATGTGCTTAGTGACACTTGGTATCTGGTCCATTACCAGACAGGGTGATCCAGCACACTTAGTCACTGAACTGAGTGTAGAACTGACATGTAGGTGCGTAGCTGCACGCGGTGAAGACCTTGACCACATCTTGGATTAACGCCCATTAATCTATGAACCAATACCACTGTCCTTATATTAGGTCCCTGCCTACCTTGCACACGATTAATGATTGCAATATACTTAATGAACAAGGTGAGGAAATGGGCTTACGTGTCCCCAGGTCTCGACTACCTCTGGACTCAGATTAAAGTCGTCAGCTCAAGACACCCATTAACTTTTGTCCTGTTTAAGGATTAGCGATCATCGTTTCTGAAATTCACCCATTTACTTTAGGCGACACCCAGTCCGTTTAATCCAAGCACGAGTAACACGCACAAGGTCACAGTTCACGCCTCGGTGAATTCCTGCTTAGGTCCAGAGATCCACGAATCACTTAAATAAGTGTTCGTTTAGCTTTAAGTGGACTTTGAAGTACAATTCAAAATTACATGTCAGGTATTAGGGCGACCTCAAGTATACGTTCTTGTGCAAAATGTTAGGCTCAACTAAGACTACCTGCCCCCGGTATTCAAACTGGACTAGGACTCAGTACAAACTGGACTAGGACTCAGTACAAACTGGACTAGGACTCAGTACAAACTGGACTAGGACTCAGTACAAACTGGACTAGGACTCAGTACAAACTGGACTAGGACTCAGTACAAACTGGACTAGGACTCAGTACAAACTGGACTAGGACTCAGTACAAACTAGACTAGGACTCAGTACAAACTGGACTAGGACTCAGTACAAACTGGACTAGGACTCAGTACAAACTGCCTTAGGCTTAGGTTGCCAATGCTACAAATAGTGAATGTTAATTAAATGTTCTTGACATGTAAGAATATCAGTCTCTATGACATCCATAAATTCAAAACTCTCTGACCTGGTGAGACAAGGTCTCATTTTTTAATATTGAGCCATTGAAGATTTAGACATGGCAGGAAGGATGAGATAGAGCATTCTATGGCTTCTCCTGAGATGAGGACAACCATTAACCTTCACCCCCTTCTCCTGCACTTGGCAAAAGCTCCCTCCACCACTATAACTCTGGGGTCACATAAACACCTCAAGGAAGGGAGGGGGGGGGGTGGAGGAAGGAGAGACAGGTGGAATAAATTTCACCACTAGAGACATCCTCCATTTATTGGACAGAAAATAATATGTGGAATTTTAAGCCAAATTAGGACCCAAGGATTTATACAAGTGAATAACGATGTTAACCATTCTTTAAGCACTAAACATTTGAAGCTTCCCAAAAAGAAACATTCCAAGCAATTTCTTCCAAAAAATTACATAACTTTTAGAGAAACTGACAAATTTCCATCTATATGCTTGAATATTATTCGGAATCTTCAAAGCAGGATAAAACTTCTGTTGAAATTTTGAAGTTGGACAGCAGAAGCTTTCTCAGCTTATCAATTTCAAACTTTTGTGCTTTCTACTTGTATAAAATTGGTCAAATAATATTCTGAACATCTGGTATGAAAGATACTCCATCATTAAAAGTTTGAAGCCGTTCAAAAGAAGCATTCTTAAATTATTACAGAGAAAGGCACACAGGTAGCACAAAGTATACAAAACACCTACACTCTACCTGAGGTAGTGACTGGTTCTCACTATATCTTACAGAGAAAAAAAATACTGGACAAGAACTTAGGTGCGGTGGTTGAAGACGGCATCACAGGAGGTGGGGCCCACTATTAGGTCAGTGCTAGGCATGTTCTTCTCAAATATATCCTTTCTCACACATATTGGAAAAAATATACTAATAAAATGTAGGGTAAACAAGACCTATCTAAGAGCCCAACTGCAGTGTTCTGGAGGGAAGAACATCTACAACTTTTTGCTCTACATCTTATTAGTATTTTCTCATTTGTGAGGAAAGTTAAATTTGAAAAGAACCTTTCTAACACTGCACTGGTTTTCTGCTGACCTCGTCTCCTGTCACGCCATCTCCAACCACTGCACCTCACTTCTGGTCAAGTACATATACTTTTAGCTATATGCCTCTACTTCAAAGTGATCAAAGTGACGGTATACAACACGAACAAGCTCATGAATCAGACACATTTGCAATACTTGGATATCCTTAATGCCGTAACATTTCGCTTGGAAACAGGTTTCTTCAGTCTATTAATTATAGGTGAATATAAAAATATAAATAAAAATAGTTTAGACGATATCGCTCAGTCAACCTCGGTCCCTTAAGCCTAAAACATAGGCATGCGGCCAGACATTATGTCTCACTTCAGGTGTAGTATCTAAGGTCTCGTTCACATGTTTTAGAGATGAGGGACTGACCACCTCCCACCGACGGTGAAGGACTGATCACCTCCCACCGACGGTGAAGGACTGATCACCTCCCACCGACGGTGAAGGACTGACCACCTCCCACCGACGGTGAAGGACTGACCACCTCCCACCGACGGTGAAGGACTGATCACCTCCCACCGACGGTGAAGGACTGATCACCTCCCACCGACGGTGAAGGACTGATCACCTCCCACCGACGGTGAAGGACTGATCACCTCCCACCGACGGTGAAGGACTGACCACCTCCCACCGACGGTGAAGGACTGACCACCTCCCACCGACGGTGAAGGACTGACCACCTCCCACCGACGGTGAAGGACTGATCACCTCCCACCGACGGTGAAGGACTGATCACCTCCCACCGACGGTGAAGGACTGATCACCTCCCACCGACGGTGAAGGACTGATCACCTCCCACCGACGGTGAAGGACTGATCACCTCCAACCGACGGTGAAGGACTGATCACCTCCCACCGACGGTGAAGGACTGACCACCTCCCACCGACGGTGAAGGACTGACCACCTCCCACTGACGGTGAAGGACTGATCACGTCAATGCTACTTAAGGAAAATTTTAATAATTTCCCCTGTGATTTGTGTAAAATAATTGATGGGAAAAATAGTTTTTATAAAATCTCGTGTAGGTGTGTATTTTTAATACGACTTTTTTTAAAGGTGTTATGTCACATGAGAAACAATATTCTTTATAATTTCCTTATATACTATATTGTAATCTAATTAAGTAAAATGTATCTAGTACAATATTAAAAAAAAAATATTCGAATAAGGAAAATGTGTTACACACCTAGAAATATCCCTAGCTAAAAATAGATGTATGGGTACAGAATAGTGATGTATCGGATATCCGCATCCGCATACGCGGAACATCCGCACAATTTCTTACATCCGCATCCGCAAAATAAGTAAGTAGGACATCCGTATACACATCCACATCCGCGGATATCTAAATTTTCACATCCGATACATCCCTACAGAAAACGTTTTGAGGTGGCATCTACAATATGGCGTAACGTGAGGTGTTGATGAGGAGTTTGTGAATATAATCGTGTGTCATTGTAGCTCACGGAAATAGTGTTGACATAAATGTTGTACTAAAGAATAAGTGAAGATAAAATGCATCTGGAGGTGTCCAGATATACAAATTATTGTCATAATAACTCTGACAAAGAAAATACTGGACACTGTGATTGTACGACATGTTAACCACGGCGAGCACTGGTATTACACCACAAAACAGGTAAGGTACCTGGTACTGGTCAATATTTAGTATGCCTTCCTGTTAGGCGGCGTTAGGATATATCACCCATTGAATAAATGGGTAAATATATGTTGTATTTATGTACCTCAAGTATTGCATTAATTTGGAATTGTGTGTTTAATAAATTGAAACGATACTAACAAACTGCTTAAAACTGTCAAATCCAAATAATTTTTAGCAAATATACAGTCCATAAATATAAAAAATAAGCCAGGTTTACTGGTTTAAAAAAATTGTCCTTGTTAAATGTTCAAGAACTTAATGTTCACAATTTAAGGTCTCGATGTGAGTTGGGGAGCTGAGACTGTGGGCATTAAAGCTCACAGTAATTAACGAAGCTCTCCAAAAAGCCAATAGAGTGAAACTGCACATTTCTAGCCATTGCTGGGTAATAGTTAATCATCAGCTATTTTCAAACAATAACAACGAAATCAAAATGGGCGTCAACAAGGGAACTTAGCTTTCTATTTTATCAGTTTGGTTATTAATTAACGAGAAAGAAGTATCTACTAATTTTATTTGAAATAAAAAAAAAATATTATCCAAAAAGTATCTGCAAATTCTCAGGTGATGACTGAAAGATCTGAGAACTGTGGTCTTACGTGAAGTTGAGCCCCTGAGCTAGGTAGTCCAGCATATGGTCTTGATGTCCCCAGTCACTGTGGATCTTTCCTACTTCTCTAGCGTGAAAGGCATCGGTCGCTACTTTCAGTGTCGGTCGTCGTAAAAGCCTGAAAACACCGCACCGCGTTTACTTCCATTGCTACACAATTCATTTCTGTGTTAGCTATTTACATTTTCACTTATTCATCTATATCTAATTCATAATAAATCCAAAATTTGGAAAAAAAAAAATTGAAGATGTTTCGGACCACAAAGTATTATTAACAAAATTGGTACTTCAAAATATGACCAAGAAGGGACTCAAATGCAGATCAAAGGTTAATTCTGAATAGTTTCCCCATTTGTCCATATTCCACACATTATATAACAAACACAGCGTCTGAGGAAAACTAATATCATGCACGTGTAATCAAAATAGAAAATATGAATGACACAGTACTGTACTAGACACATGATCTTACACATACAACAACGCTAAGAATCTCACCTGGTGAATTTATCGGGAAATAACGGTAGATTAGTAGCTAGCGTGAGACCTCGTTGGGGTGACCAGGTAGCAAGCAACATTGCATTGTCACCTGGTGAGCTATAGGGCAGGTATGTATACATACTGCACCGGAAAAAAAATCCTCTGTACACTGCTTTCTTCTTATTAAATGCATTAGTTTAGAGACATTCAGTCAGACTATCCCGTATAGCAGACAAATTACTAATTTCTTAGTTTCAAATTATGAAATACACAGACATTCACAACCGGTTATTCATTACCTGAACATTTTCGAACCGTCATTCACTACAAGCAACATGGAGGTGGTCATAGAGAAGGCCTCGTGGAGGTGATGCAAGTGCGGAAGAGATAAGCGGGTTACGACAAGTAGTCTCGTTGACCACACAAGTAGGTTCTTTAGGGACCACTCGACGACAGCTGCGAGAAAGACTGGGTCGTCACTCACTACCATCACAGTCGTACACCTCGACTCCTGCCGCAGCTGTTGACGGCAATGTGGTAAATGTTATGTGACCGACCTATTTAAGTAGCAATGTAACTTAACTACCTTAGTAGTAATGTGAAGGTGACGTACCCGCCGAGCCTGGGCGACCACCGTGATGAGCTGCTCCAGCGTCTCATTAGCGTTGTGGATGTTCGATGTCACCTCGAACACTGCCACACCCCAGGGACACCACGGATAAATTGTCTCCTGTATAAATAGGGACAGATGCGTGAATCGCATTTATTAAGAACATAAGAATGGAGGAACACTGCAGAAGGCCTACTGGCCCATACAAGGCATGTCCTTATCAAAACTACCAAACCCACAACACCAATCAAATCCAGCCCCTCCCACGAACTAATTTTTAGAAGATTTATTTACGACAGTGTCAGATAATTTCACTATAAAAACAACTGCCTACCCTTAATACATAGGTGGTAGATGGGGATCCGTCGAGAAAAAAGAAGACAGCGCATCTTGGGTCAGATTCTTCTCCAAGAACTGCTTTTATAACTTGAGGTGTTTCAGAGCCGTGACTAACTGAAGAAAACATTGCCCCTTTAGCATTACCAGGTAAGAAAACATTATCATACACAAGTTACAATTGCAGTAATGATGTTTACCTGTTCTTAGTATACTAGAAAAGAACGAGTTGAGGAACTGCATTTGTTTTTAATATGATTTATTTACGTGACTGTTAAATGAAAAACAAATGATAAAAAACATTATTTTTTTATATAGATCGTCTTATATTATGAAACAATTTAACAGGAAAATTCTTGTGTCATGTAGTTTTAATATTTAAAGTTTTGTGACATGTTACTATTTATGAGAATTTTTTTTATTTCAAGAAAAATAAAAAAAATTATTTTGATAAAAGTAATAGTCATTTTGGTAAGTAAAATATAGGATAAATAAAATGCAATTTCAGTAATGTAAACTAAACGTGTTTGCTATCAGTAAAATGTAATTTCATTTGACGCGAGAAAAGGTAACAGACAGTTAAGTATATTCATGCAAGGGATTCAAGGTCCAAAAATTGTTCAATAACTTTGAAGATGGTAAGATTTTCCTTACCTGTGTGTAACGATTTAGGTCTAATCACCGCCTACAGCAATTTCAGGCTTTGTCTTTAAGCTTAATTTTAAAAACATGATGTGTTCTAGACCATCTGAAGCCTCATAAATATTAGAAATATATTCTGGATTTTAGAATTCAAAATAACTTTTGCGTCAATCATTTAGTAACTGTCTTGCTAGTAGCGCCTGAGATAAAAGTTCAGATGATGCTCTGAACTGCAGCATCCCCACCCGTAATTCATAATGTATGCACTCTGCTTCCCACCTCCAGGATTCAAGAGTGCCTAACCGGTTTCCTGAATTCTCCTTATGAATTTTTCCTATAAATAAAAGTTTACTCTCTTATGATACTGGAAAATGACTGTGTCTGCTTTCTTATCATATGATCATAAGCCAGAGGAAGGCCTCGATCAGATAACCAAAAGCTCCAACGGCGGGTCATCATCTACGACCCGCGTCAGGAAACACTTGTCATGTTTCCTGACGAACTTTACCTAACCTAACCTATATGAGAGAAGGATGGTGACTACTCTTTTGCTATATGGGAGACTGATGGAGCCTCCTCTCTTACCATATGGTTGAAGCTGATGACTGGCATTAAGATACACAGCAGAAGACAGCAGCAGCAACCACAGTAGCGCCTCGCTCTGCCACACCATCTCTGACCATCCACTGAAAATGTCACAAGCTGTTATGTCCCCAATGGAAATAAGTCACTTTGGCTGACTTTTTTGGGTTATCCTGGGTAATATACATGTGCTGCTGTGTATGATAATCTATGTAGCTGTATTTATGTGTACCTATACCTGAAGATGTGTACCTATACCTGAAGAAACTTACTTACGGAGTATACCTGGAGAGGGTTCCGGGGGTCAACGCCCCCGCGGCCTGGTCTGGGACCAGACCTCATGGTGGATCATGACCTGATCAACCAGGCTGTTACTGTTGGCTGCACGCAAACCGAAGTACGAGCTACAACCCGGCTGATCAGGTACTGACTTTAGGTGCTTGTCCAGTGCCTGCTGGGAGGCAGTTGAACAGTCTTGGGCCCCTGAAACTTATTGTGTTGTCTCTTTTCATGCTAGTGGCACCCCTGCTTTTCATTGGGGGGATGTTGCATCGTCTGCCGAGTCTTTTACTTTCATAGGGAGTGATTTTCGTGTGCAAGTTTGGTACTAATCCCTCTAGGATTTTCCAGGTGTATATAATAATGTATCTCTCCCGCCTGCGTTCCAGGGAGTACAGTGTCAGTTTTTGAACCATGCATAGTGGTGTACACTCACTCTTCATCACATTGTTACCATGCTGAGTGCTTCACTATCATCATTTCATTGTTACCAGTTCCAAGCTGAGTGCAGTGTTCTCATCCTCACATTTGCATTATTGACGGTATCTAAATATTGGTCATAAATCCGAGACTCCTGTGTGTTTGGTTTATTCACATTAACACCTATGACGCTTAAATCTCACAAATTATCCACTGGTTCATTCATTACTTCTACTAATGACATTTTCTGAGGTGTGACATGATCTGTGGTGTTCCTAGTAATTAGAACATTCTCCACAGTGTCAACATCAACTTCTGCTTCAGCTTAAAAGTTGCAAATCTGTTCAAAATGATATGGCCACCTGATGTAGAAAGTAAGGAATTATCCTCCTTCCTCGCAATCTTCTGCAAAAAACAGTTATAGTAATCACTCCCGATAATTAACAGAATTAGGCTGACTCTGTATGTTTGTCGAGACAGGTAATTTGTAACCCTTAGACATGGACACTAGTCGACAAGTTCTCCATTACCACAGTTTCCACCGCATTTGCAATATTCCCAATACTGTCAGTGGATTTAGCTGTCCCACACTTGGTTAAAGACCCGGCGACTTTAAGTACTAGTTTGGAAAGAGACTTCTTGCCTAGTTAGTGCAATGTAATCTTCCTGCTGGACGACCTTTGTGAATCTTGTGTGATACGTTACAAACATTTAACTGAGCGATTGAAAATGCAGCAGACTTAGTCTCATCACTGAAGATTTATTCGTATCTTGTGGCATAACACCAAGTGCGGTTGCCTGGCTGGCTTCGTTTCGTGTTGAAAGTATCTATCAATCATTGTGGTTACCTGGACACTTGTCACACTGGTGCATCACTTGGGCGCGTCCACGAACGGTTGTTGACAGGTAGTGTAGCAATCTTTTATCTTAGCATTTCAATGCACATATACATTTCAGCGTTTTTAAAATTATGCCTTGTCCATTCGTCACATTTGATTAACTATTTTATTAGCTTAGTAAGTGTCCATGTTGACGTTGACTCCTGATGACAATTTACTGGCTGGAGTTTACTCTTCTATGTTGAGACGATGGTTTGGTTTCCACTTGCTAAGAAACGGAGTTTTCTGGACGCCTGGTGTCTTGCATGCAAGACACAGCGTCTGTCAAACACTGCCTGATATTATCACAATAACAGTAGTTTGTGCTAAATATTCAAGCCTTGTTAGCATGGCACAGTTCTTTCTTAGACATCCCAACGAGGGATCTTTTGAGTGGTTGCCTAAATTTTATTTCCTTGTATTACTTTTTCCTTCAACCAACTTTTCATTTTCTATGCCTATAATTCGAGGCTTCACCGGGTCAGTTTCAAAATTTCATTAGAATAACTGGCATCTGCACACGCCTTATGACCAAAGTCAGTAAACCCATTCCCAGCATTCTACAAGGGCTCCGATAGCTTCCATAACACTCAGTAGTGAAATTCAAGTGTGTAGGTGAGCATTTGGACATTGTATGTGTTAAATAATATATATTTTTTAAGCTCATTACATCACGTCTGAACGGCTTCAGTATTTAATATATGACGCATTTCATGGCTAGGAGAGTATCCATGTGTGTGTGTATGTGTGTGTGCGGGAAATTTTGTTAATATAGTAAAATAGTTAAAAGCTTGGAATTGTTGGAATCTGCAATATAACTGAAGAATGACTCATCTGATCGGTTTTAAATTTTCAGCACTGCTCTTGTATCCTGAAGGTAATGATCGTAGTGTTAGTGGGTGGCATACGTCTCAGTTTCACAATTTTATTCAATAAATCACAATATTTATCTAGAGTCAATAACTAAAGAATGCTTCTTCAGATTGGCTTCAAACATTATTGATGATACCCATAAGTTTAGTCCTAATAGGTTAGTAATTTGGAATTTTACTGAACTTGTTAAAAAATCAGTTGGTGAAGAATGCCTTTTCTGATCGTTTCAAATATTCTGTTGATGATTTATTATAAGAAGGTTCACGTTCACTTTGACTTGTGAACATTACAATTTGCCAGTTTTGTTAAACAAATTGTTTTCCAAGTAATAACTAGAGAATGACTTTCTTATCGGCTTCAAACTCTAAATGCAAGTTCATCTTAATTGGAAGTATTTTGTTTTTATTTTCTGCTGAACGAGTGCATATTTCATATTTTCTTTTAAAGCGATTTTATCAAACTGAATTTTCTCAAAAAGTAAGAACAAAAAATTTTCCTGACAGGTTCATAAAGAATTTGAAAAAGAATACATATGTAAAAAGAATACATATGTAAAAAGAATACATATGTAAAAAGAATACATATGTAAAAAGAATACATATGTAAAAAGAATACATATGTAAAAAGAATACTAAAAAGAAAAAAGTCTCGCATGAAAGGAGCTTTCAAATTTAACGATGACTGACTTCTAAATTTCTGACATTCTCATCTGCTATTTGCATATGGACAATGTTACATAAGTTATTCCCTAATTTTGTATCTGTGTGATAAAAGAGAAAACCTTCTTTCACCACTTTAAAAATTTCAACACTGATAAATCTTCCTTGAAAGAAAGTTGCTGACCAAATCATACCCCTCATGGCATCCTGACCAAATCATACCCCTCATGGCATCCTGACCAAATCATACCCCTCATGGCATCCTGACCAAATCATACCCCTCATGGCATCCTGACCAAATCATACCCTCATGGCATCCTGACCAAATCATACCCTCATGGCATCCTGACCAAATCATACCCCTCATGGCATCCTGACCAAATCATACCCCTCATGGCATCCTGACCAAATCATACCCCTCATGGCATCCTGACCAAATCATACCCCTCATGGCATCCTGACCAAATCATACCCCTCATGGCATCCTGACCAAATCATACCCCTCATGGCATCCTGACCAAATCATACCCCTCATGGCATCCTGACCAAATCATACCCCTCATGGCATCCTGACCAAATCATACCCCTCATGGCATCCTGACCAAATCATACCCCCATGGCATTTTGACCAAATCATTCCTCAGTTCATGGATTATGTAGACCAGACATCTCTGACTTAGTGGTCAAGTTCATTACATCAGGTAGCAATGAATCTGCACATGTTTTCCGGAATATTTAATAAAATTGTACAATAATTTGACTGGAACAATACACAGATAACCTACACATAAGAAACTGAAACTTATAAAGGCGTTTTGGTCCGACTTAAACCATTAACTACCAACACAGAAGCGCGAAGGGTTTGATTAACTGATTCGTCAGGAACTGCGTCCTGACGAAGGCGACGCCTTTCTGAGTATGAGGTTGATAGCTACGACGTATTTGCCTGTTGGACTCTTTGGGCACGACTCAGCAAGTTCTTTTTTCTGAGGAGTAACTTGTCTCACCAGGGACAATGACTATCACCAGTCTGGTTCTGACATGGAACAAGTTAATACTGAGAGTGTGCAAGGGAGAAAGAAGAGCGAAATTTATATATGCGGTAAATTCCAGTATTTCGTATTTTCGAAGATTAAGAAGAGAAGTCAAACTAACTGATAGGCTAGATTTGTAAATTTGCAAAATATTTTTTTTTTTTTTAATTTTTATTAGGAATATAAAGTACTCTAGAAGGGAAGGAGTATTATGTACTATGTTTTAACATTTATTGTAAAACTATAACATGGAATTGTATCTTACCTTCACTCCTTTTGTGTAGTCTCTTGATTTCTGTGTCACTCTTACTGTTTGGAGTTTATAATTTTATTTTGTTTATGGATACTGTCGGCATAAATGCCTGTTGGAAGCCACCAGGCGACTGATATTATACAATGCATAAAACTTATGAAAATATTCTGCAAAAGTTTATCATTGTTAGAGGCACACCAAGTGGAAGACAATGAATAACGCCAGTTGATTAATTTTTTTATGGTATTTTAATTAAACGATGTTGGTACAAAGGATGAAAAGTGAAGACCTAGCCCATTGCAGTGGGTTTACTGTATACTATACTGGCTATAGTATACAGTATATGGGTTTACTGTATACTATACTGGCTACAATCTTATTGGCTACAATCTTATTGTAGCCAGCTGGCCCAGTGGCTTACCCACTGACCTGGACTTTTATTACTCAGTAAGAGTTCTTACACCACCAGTACTGTGGTTTGTTTCCAACCTTGTTATTACGATTCCCTGAGTTATACTAAGGTAAGTACCATTAACATTATCAGCGTTACCATCAAGAAGCAACAGTCTATTGCTATTTTCTTTATTCATAATGAATATAATAGTCTTGTGTTCGGAGTTTAAATCACTCTTAAGTAAGTCAATTTGGGAATGGTTTCAAAAGGTAAGAATATGTCCTCCAGATATCCCTAACTCAGTATTAGTTGAAAATTCAGAAGCGATCATTAAATTGCTGTAAACTTATCTAAAATTTATTTAGTTGGATTAGTCTAAATTAAATTGCGCTTGTTATAATAAGGTTAGGTAAGTTTTCTAAGGTTCTTTTGACACAAAATTATTAATTTTTACATTAACATAAATGAAAAAAAAATATATCTTTAAACGTATAAGAATTTTTTTTAGAAAGGACTTAATTTTAAATGAGTTCTTTGTAATTGACCAATTTTACGATATCCAACTCAGAGAGGATATATAAACTGAGCGCTACCTCTGTGTATGTTTCAGTGTTTACGATTTCTTATGCATTTAAGTATTGTGACTAGGAGCTACAGTATCGTAGGTGGAACAAATCATAAATCAGCAAATTATAAATATTGAACGGCATTTTGATTCACCCTGAACCATATTCAGGTCACCAATTCTTAAATGAACTTTGACGAATGTAAACTCTTCAAGAATTCAATGATAATATATTGGTCAGGGGCGCCCCCAGAATTTTTATAAAGGGAGTAGCGGCAGTCTCATTGGATGGGAACTTCGAGACTTGTTTTGAAGCAGACTTATCATTATTACTTTTTTTTTTTATTGGGGGCTGAGGATGTCGAAGCCCTTCCCCAGCACCCGCCCCTCTTGGCGTCTCCTATGATGTTGGTTTTATGTAATTTATTGTCACCCAAAGCTTTCACCACATCTCTATTAGTTAAAGAATAACTTACATGACTCTACACGTTAATTCTTCAAGTAGACTAATCTCATATTCTTATTGAGCATTGGATGATTAAACCAATCAAATGCATGGCTAATGTTATGAATGTGAGCAAGAAGACGCAGGCGATCCATGTAAGAATGTTGGCAGTGGTGTGCTTCTCTCTCCAGGAAATATTGGAAGTGGTCCTGGGCTCCGTTCTTACCGTCCTCGTAACACTGGGCTCTGATGCTATTCACTGAAGTACTCTGGAACCTGTGCACCACGTCAGATATTGCAGATGAATCCAAATTTTTGTACAGTATGCGAGATCTGTATGTGCGAGGTTTTGTGTTGACGTTGCCTTCCTTCTGCCAGCGATGGACCCACCTGTAGACGGTGGTGACGCTGGCACCTGTTTCACGAGCGATAGTCCTCAGTGACATTCCTCTCACCCACATCCACACAAACCTTGTTCTGTCCGACACGTCTGTTTGCTTCACTGTTCGCTGCCATTCCATTATCTTCCTGTGTGTGTGGAATTTAAGTCATTTTGCACTGCATAGTTTAATATGTTGTTAAAGGTAGTATGATATTTTATGAAATGTCAAAGAATCATGTTCTAATTTATGTGTATAATTTTGGACTACATGGACATGTATATATATGCAATGTTTTAGAAAAAGTTCCCTTTATTTATCGGATAAAAATCGTTAAGTTTATTGTTACATCAACCCACCGTGAAAGGTACTGGCACAAGAGAGAATATTTCTCGGTGGTGCTAAGCTTTCGCCATTTTTTCAATGTTTTTGTTGTTAAGTATGCATAAGTATAGGTTTATTCAAACTAACGTAATTTAACTAAGAAAATAATTTGACACTTCTTCGAGATACATGAAATTTTTTTTAGATTTATTCTCTTATAGATGACTACACGAGCGGCAGTGTCGCCACTATTGTTGTATTACTTCAGTGATGAGTGTACAAGTGGCAGTTTTGCCACTATTGTTGTATTACTTCAGTGATGAGTGTTGTCACCAAATTAATAGTAGACATGAACGTTTGTTCAACATAAATGGGAGTTATCAGCTGGGCTAAAGTATAGCTGCCCATTAACTATTATTAGAAGCTGGCTACACTGGGAGAAGTTTTCCAGCCGAGGTTTATTTAAGCAGATCATATTCCGACAGCGCGGCGCAGGGTACTGGATCCTGTATGATCCGACGAGGGAGTCGTTCAGCATTTGTATGATTTTGAAGTTCATCTCCCCATCAAACATAATTATTGTGTCTTTTGTATTCTTACTATAGACTTACTATAGCCACTTTAAATATAATAACATTCTGTTTATTCAAGTTTCTGTTTATAAACAGAAACTAGAATAAACAAAATGTTATGTTTAAAGTGATCTCTCTATCATGGATTATAGGAGCTGCATACCTGGATAGGAAGAAATAGCAGAGGATCTGCAATGTCCAGTTTGGAATGCTAACTCTTCCATTACATTGCAAACCTACATCACTTCTTCAAAGGTTTATAACGATTAACCAAAAGCGCCTCAGTTAATGGTGGACCTTCTTCCACTCTCTCTCTTCCTTTGAAGACGTTTATCGCTTGCTTTTCATGGAAAAAAGGGGTTTTGAATCATTTACCAAACTGCGGCAGGCAAGGGTTCGACCCTGGCTGAGTGGATAAGGTGACATGTACATTGTGTTGTCTCTTGAGGCGGGACAGTGTGTCGTGGGGTCGAACCCTGGCCTGCCGCAGTTTGGTAAATGATTCAAAACCACTTGTTTCGTGGTTTCACTGCTATATAGACTGCTTGTGGAGGCGGTATTCAAACAGGAGGAGGCTGAAATTAATCCTTGAGCATACCACTACCACGAGTGTCCTCGGATCAAGAAAAAAACACCTAGCTCTGCTGAGTGCGTGATCTTTGTAGAATCGATGGCAGAGTGGATAAGGTGACATGTACGTTGTGTTGTCTCTTGAGGCGGCATAATGTGTCGTGGGGTCGAATCCTGGCCTGCCGCAGTTTGGTATTATATATATATATATATATATATATATATATATATATATATATATATATATATATATATATATATATATATATATATATATATGCATTCATATTAACTTTTGAGTACATGCGTGTACATTAATATTTGTGCGTGTGTGTACATAGATATATGCATACATGTTTTCATCACCATCACACGATTATGTGAATTTATAGCCGATGATGATGTAAGTCAGTTACCAGGCGATACTTTACTGGCGATATTCTGTAGAGTTGTGAAATAATAATATTTGTCATTGTTCAGGGACTTCCTTTTTACATTTTTCAGAGGATTCTCGCACCTCCATCACTGACACCAGTAGACTGAGTTTGAAACTCAGACAAGTCATTCAACTAAGAAATGACATATTTATTTTAAATTCAGGTTAATTTTTAATATTTGTTATTCGTTTGTAATAAAAACTTAATACAGCAAGTCCTCACTTAATGTCGTCGATAAGTTCTTGGGAACTGCGAATTAAAGCGAAACGATATATAACGAAACCACACTTCGCTGTACATCGTCAAACTTCCTTAAAACTTCTAGTTTTGCTTATATTGTCACTTCCCTAGTTTTTTATTTTTGTGGTCACAGACATCACGGGTGTATAGTGCACCTTTAGCACTCATTGCAACAGAGTTAAATCAAGGAATATATGTTTGCAAAGCGAAAATTGTAAGAAGCCCCTCGTTCCACCACGCAGTTCAAGACCAAACAATAACAAATATGGTGGACTCACTGAGCGCTTTCGTACAGCATCATTTATTGTCGTGCATTAGTATGATTATCGTATACATTACGAATTTTTATTTTACAATAATTTGTATTCATTCTATTTTTTCTCATCACCGTTATAATGAAACGACGTTGAATGAAACGTCGTTATTCGAGGACCTACTGTATATCTTAAATTGCTGAAGAGAATTGTGCAAAATTTACATAGTGAAGGTTTAAACTATTTTAAAAGTGTTTAATGTTTGAGCTTGAAAGACTTATTTCTTAGTTCAGAAAAGTATGATACTCACCAATTTTTAATAATAATAAAAAAAAATAATAGGTAGAGTATTAAATTTACTTTTTAAGTACGAAATATTAATGTTGAAAGTTTGAGACAGATCCATTTATCCAAAGATTCCAGGTTTTCATTAGATGTATTAGTATATTTGCAAATTGACTCCGTCAGATTCTAAACTTATGAAGTATAATCCTTTTCATGAAATGCATCAGTGTTAAGGAAGTGAAGCCGATCAAATTAGTTATTCTTTATTTATTAAATGGAAATCAATATTTCAATTTATTAAAAACACAACTATATTTTGTCATTTTCTGCTGCCTAATAACCCATCGAAGCAATCATTCAAGCAAGCACATCAGCGCTAAAAGTTTGGAGCCAATAAGAACAAGCATTCTTCATTCCAACATAAACTAAACTTATTAACTATTATCCTATCCACTAGATACATCAACCTTTAAAGATTATTTATTGCCTTTCAAAAGAGGCATATTCAAGTATATACAATATTATTTAACAAAAAACAAACCGTTCTACTTTACACGTAAAACTGTCACTCCCACCGTCGTCGAATAAGCACACAATTTTTTTTAAACTTGAAGCCTGGCAGGAGAGACTTCTGAAAGTTGTAGGGCCTATTCCAGTTAACTTGGAATGGGTTACAAAACTTTGATCATAGTGCACGTGCACATGCCTGTAGTTACCTTAATTACCGTCAGCCAGCGTTGAAAATTAAAAAAAAAAATGATCGGATAAGCATTTTCATGAATAAAAATAAGGAAAATTGTGAGGAAGAAAAAAAGAAAAACACAAGCAGTCACTTTAAGGTACCATTGTATATACTTTATAATGATGCGACGTATCAGTTGCTCTAACAGAAATGATTCCCCGGAATCGTACCAATCAACCATTTCTCCACCAGCACACATTCTAGCACACTGCTTACGAGAGATTAGTGCAAAAACGAGGATCTGGCATACATAACAGGAAAGGCACTGCAGTGGATCAGAGAATACCTGACAAGGAGGCAACAACGACTCATGGTATGTGACGAGGTGTCAGAATGGGCGCCTGTGACGAGCGAGGTTCCACAGGGGTTAGTCCTAGAACCAGTGCAGTTTTTTGTATATGTGAATGACATGAAGGAAGGAACAGACTCAGAAGTATTCCTGTTTCTGATGATGTGAAATTACTGAGGAGATTTAAATCGGATGAAGATCGGGCAGGACTACAGAGAGACCTGGACAGGTTGGAAGCCTGGTCCAGACTCCTCGAAATTAATCCCGCCAAATGCAGTAAGGAAGATCGGGGAAGGGCAAAGACTGCAAACCTCACTCAAGAAAAAAGATCTTGGGGTGAATATAATACCGAACACATCTCCAGAGGCGCACATCAACCAGATAAATACTGCAGCATATGGGCGCCTGAAAACCTAAGAATAGCGTTCCGATACCTCAGTAAGTAATCGTTCAGCACATCATGAAATTAGAGAAAGTGCAAAGGTTTGCAACAAGACTAGTTCCAGAGCTAAGAGGAATGTCCTACGAAGAAAGGTTAAGCGAAATCGGCCTGACGACACTGGAGGACAGGATGGTTAGGGAAGACATGATAACGACTTATAAAATACGGCGAGGAATTCACAAGGTGGACAGAGACAGTATATTCCTGAAATAGGACACAGAAACAAGGGGTCATAATTGGAAGTTGAAGACTCAGATGAGTAAGAGGGATGTCAGGAAGTATTTCTTCAGTCACAGAGTTGTCAGGAAGTAGAATAGTCTCGAAAGTGACAGTGGAAGCAGAAACCATACATAGTTTAAAGACGAGGTTGGATAAAGCTCATGGAGCAGGGAGAGAGAGGAACTAGTAGAGATCAGTGAAGAGGCGGGGCCAGGAGCTATGACTCGACCCCTGCAACCACAAATAGGTGAGTACTGCTGTCACCACACACTGCTGTCACCACACACTGCTGTCACCACACACTGCTTACACCACACACTATTGTCACCATACACTGCTGTCACCACACAATGCTCTCTCCACACATTGCTGTCACAACACACTGCCCTTACCACACTGATCTCACCACACACTGCTCTCAAAACACACTGCTCTCATCACACACTGCTGTCACTATACACTGTTCTCACCACACACTGCTCTCACCACACACTGCTCTCACAACACACTGCTCTCACAACAAACTGCTCTCACCACACACTGCTCTCACCATACACAATTATCACCACACACTGCTCTCACCACACACTGCTCTCACCACACACTGATCTCACCACACACTGCTCTCACAACAAACTGCTCTCACCACACACTGCTCTCACCATACACAATTATCACCACACACTGCTCTCACCACACACTGCTCTCACCACACACTGCTCTCACAACACACTGCTCTCACAACAAACTGCTCTCACCACACACTGCTCTCACCATACACAATTATCACCACACACTGCTCTCACCACACACTGCTCTCACCACACACTGATCTCACCACACACTGCTCTCACAACAAACTGCTCTCACCACACACTGCTCTCACCATACACAATTATCACCACACACTGCTCTCACCACACACTGCTCTCACCACACACTGCTGTCGCCACACACTGTTCTCACCAAATATTAGCCTCACCACACACTGCTATCACCACACACTGCCCTCACCAAACACTGCTCTCACAACACTGCTCTCACCACACACTGTCCTCAAGACACACTGCTCTCACCACACACTGCTCTCACAACACTGCTCTCACCACACACTGTCCTCAAGACACACTGCTCTCACCACACACTGCTCTCACAACACTGCTCTCACCACACATTGCACTCACCACACACTGCCCTCACCTCACATTGCTCTCACCACACACTGCTCTGATCACATGGGCAGGGGATGGTGATCCCGTGGACAGCTATGGTAATAACCGTTAGAAGCACCAACCGTACTATCACTGAGCCTACAGTGACACTCTCACCACACACTGCTCTCACCACACACTGCCCTCACCACACACTGCTCTCACCACACACTGCCCTCACCACACACTGCTCTCACCACACACTGCTCTCACCACACACTGCTCCCACCACACACTGCTCCCACCACACACTGCTCTTGCCACACACTGCTCTCTCCACACACTGATCTTACCTCAAACTGATCTAACCACAAACTGTCCTCACCACACACTGTTCTCACCCCACAACCAGTCTACACCACACACTTCTGTCACAACACTGCTCACCACACACTGCCCTCACCACACACTGCTCTCACAACACTGCTCTCACCACACACTGCTCTCACCACACACTGCTCTCACAACACACTGCTCTCACCACACACTGCTCGCACAACACACTGCTCTCACCACACTTTGCTCCCACCTCACACTGCTATCACCACACACTGCCCTCACCACACACTTCTCTCACCTCACACTTCTCTCACCACACACTGCTCTCACCACACATTGTTCTCACCACACATTGCTCTCACACACATTGCTCTCACCACACACTGCTCTCAACACACACTGCCGTCTCCACACACTGCTCTCACCACACACTGCCCTCATCAATCAATGATCTCATCCCACAGTGCTATCACTACACACTACCGTCACCACACACTGCTCTCACCACACTGCCCTCACCACACACTTCTCTCACCTCACACTTCTCTCACCACACACTGCTCTCACCACACATTGTTCTCACCACACATTGCTCTCATCACACATTGCTCTCACCACACACTGCTCTCAACACACACTGCCGTCTCCACACACTGCTCTCACCACACACTGCCCTCATCAATCAATGATCTCATCACACAGTGCTATCACTACACACTACCGTCACCACACACTGCTCTCACCACACTGCTCTCACCACACACTGCTCTCACCACACACTGCTCTCACCACACCCTGCTGTCACCACACACTGCTCTCACAACACACTTCTCTCACCACACACTGCTCTCACAACACACTGCTCTCACCACACAATGCTCTCACTACACACTGCCTTCACCACACACTTCTCTCACCTCACACTTCTCTCTCACCACACACTTTTCTCAGAACAACCTGCCCTCACTACACACTCCTATCTCCACACACTGCTTTCACCACACACTGCCCTCTCCACACACTGCTCTCACCACACACTGCTCTCACCACACACTGTTCTCACCACACATTTTTCTCACCACACACTGCTCTCAACACACCTTGCCCTCTCCACACACTGCTCTCACCACAGACTGCCCTCACCAAACAATGCTCTCATCACTCACTGCTCTCACCACACACTGTTGTCACCACACATTGTTCTAACCACACACTGCTCTCACCATACACTGCTCTCACTACACTCTGCCCTCACCACACACTGCTCTCATCACACACTGCTCTCACCTCACACTGGTCTCACCACACTGCCCTCAGCACACACTCCTCTCTCCACACACTGCACTCACCACACACTAATCTCACCACTCACTGCCCTCACCACACACTGTTCTCACCCCACAACCCGCCCTCACCACACACTTCTGTCACAACACTACTCTCACTACACACTGCCCTCACCACACACTGCTCTCACCGCACACTGCTCTCACCACACACTGCTCTTAAAACACACTGCTCTCACCACACTCTGCTCTCACAACACATTGCTCTCACTACACTTTGCTCCCACCACACACTGCTCTCACGACACACTGCCCTTGCCACACACTTCTCTGACATCACACTGCTCTCACCACACACTGCCCTCACCAGACACTGCTCTCAACACACACTTCCGTGTCCACACACTGGTCTCACCACATACTGCCCTCACCACACAATGCTCTCATCACACACTGCTCTCACCACACACTGCACTCAATACACACTGTTCTCACCACACACTCCTCTCACCTCACACTTCCCTCACCACACACTATTCTCACCACACATTCCCCTCACCACACACTGCTCTCACCACACACTGCTCTCACCACACTCTGCTCCCACTACACACTGCTCTCACCACTCACTGCTGTCACGACTCTCTGCCTTCACCACACACTGCTCTCACCACACACTGCTGTCACTACACACTGCTGTCACCACACACTGTTGCTACCACACACTGCTGTCACCACACATTTCTGTCACCACACACTGCTGTCACCACACACTACTGCCACGACACACTGTTTTCACCACACACTGCTGTCACCACACACTGCTGCCACCACTCACTGCTGTCACCACACACTGCTGTCACCACACACTGCTGCTACCACACACTGCTGTAACCACGCATTTCTGTCACCACACACTGCTGTCACCACCAACTCATGCCACGACACACTGTTATCAGCACATACTGCTGTCACCACACACTGCTGCCACCACACACTGCTGTCACCACACACTGCTGTCACCACACACTGTTGTCACCACACACTGTTGTCACCACACACTGTTGTCACCACACACTATTTTCACCACACACTGCTTTCACCACACACTGCTGTCACCACACACTGTTGTCACCACACACTGCTGTCACCACACACTGTGTTCATCACAAACTGTCTCCTCTTTCGTAAACTTAGTCACTTTTCTCCTCTTATTTTTTATACCGATTTCTATTTTTGTTTCTTTACATAAATCAATTAAAATCCCTCATTATCATTTAATTTTTGACTAAAGATAATTATCTTCAGTAAGCACATTAATAATCACTGGCTAAATGTATTACACTGAAATTATTTGCAGTGTAATACATCAACAGGAAGTGCACTATAATTATGAACAGGAAGCACCTATAGTCAGTACCTGACCAACCAGGCTGTGGTTCGTACGTAAGTCTGTGTGCGGCCAGCATTAACAGCCTCGTTGATCAGACCCTGATCCACCATGAGGCCTGGTCTCAGACCGAGCCGCGGGGGCGTTGACTCATGAAACCCTCTCCAGGTAAACTCCAGGTAATCAACAGGAGGCACACTAACTATAATTATCAACAGGAAGCACACTAACTATAATTATCAACAGGAAGCACACTGACTATAATTATCAACAGGAAGCACACTGACTATAATTATCAACAGGAAGCACACTAACTATAATTATCAACAGGAAGCACACTGACTATAATTATCAACAGGAAGCACACGAACTATAACTATCAACAGGAAGCACACTAACTATAATTATCAACAGGAAGCACACTGACTATAATTATCAAGAGGAAGCACACGAACTATAACTATCAACAGGAAGCACACTAACTATAATTATCAACAGGAAGCACACTGACTATAATTATCAACAGGAAGCACACTAACTATAATTATCAACAGGAAGCACACTGACTATAATTATCAACAGGAAGCACACTGACTATAATTATCAACAGGAAGCACACTAACTATAATTATCAACAGGAAGCACACTGACTATAATTATCAACAGGAAGCACACGAACTATAACTATCAACAGGAAGCACACTAACTATAATTATCAACAGGAAGCACACTGACTATAATTATCAACAGGAAGCACACTAACTATAATTATCAACAGGAAGCACACTAACTATAATTATCAACAGGAAGCACACTGACTATAATTATCAACTGGAAGCACACTAACTATAATTATCAACAGGAAGCACACTGACTATAATTATCAACAGGAAGCACACTAACTATAATTATCAACAGGAAGCACACTAACTATAATTATCAACAGGAAGCACACTAACTATAATTATCAACAGGAAGCACACTAACTATAATTATCAACAGGAAGCACACTAAATATAATTATCAACAGGAAGCACACTGATTATAATTATCAACAGGAAGCACACTGACTATAATTATCAACAGGAAGCACACTAACTATAATTATCAACAGGAAGCACACTAACTATAATTATCAACAGGAAGCATACTGACCATAATTATCAACAGGAAACACACTGACCATAATTATCAACAGGAAGCACACTAACTATAATTATCAACAGGAAGGACAGTAACTATAATTATCAACAGGAAGCACACTAAATATAATTATCAACATGAAGCACACTGACTATAATTATCAACAGGAAGCACACTGACTATAATTATCAACAGGAAGCACACTGACTATAATTATCAGCAGGAAGCACACTAACTATAATTATCAACAGGAAGCACACTAACTATAATTATCAACAGGAAGCACACTAACTATAATTATCAACAGGAAGCACACTAACTATAATTATCAACAGGAAGCACACTGACTATAATTATCAACAGGAAGCACACTAACTATAATTATCAACAGGAAGCACACTGACTATAATTATCAACAGGAAGCACACTAACTATAATTATCAACAGGAAGCACACTAACTATAATTATCAACAGGAAACACACTAACTATAATTATCAACAGGAAGCACACTGACTATAATTATCAACAGGAAGCACACTAACTATAATTATCAACAGGAAGCACACTGACTATAATTATCAACAGGAAGCACACTAACTATAATTATCAACAGGAAGCACACTGACTATAATTATCAACAGGAAGCACACTAACTATAATTATCAACAGGAAGCACACTAACTATAATTATCAACAGGAAGCACACTAACTATAATTATCAACATGAAGAACACTAACTATAATTATCAACAGGAAGCACACTAACTATAATTATCAACAGGAAGCACACTAACTATAATTATCAACAGGAAGCACACTGACCATAATTATCAACAGGAAGCACACTGACCATAATTATCAACAGGAAGCACAATAACTATAATTATCAACAAGAAGCACACTAACTATAATTATCAACAGGAAGCACACTAACTATAATTATCAACAGGAAGCACACTGACCATAATTATCAACAGGAAGCACACTAACTATAATTATCAACAGGAAGCACACTGACCATAATTATCAACAGGAAGCACACTAACTATAATCATCAACAGGAAGCACACTAACTATAATTATCAACAGGAAGCACACTGACCATAATTATCAACAGGAAGCACACTAACTATAATTATCAACAGGAAGCACACTGACCATAATTATCAACAGGAAGCACACTAACTATAATTATCAACAGGAAGCACACTGACCTAATTATCAACAGGAAGCACACTGACCATAATTATCAACAGGAAGCACACTGACTATAATTATCAACAGGAAGCACACTGACCATAATTATCAACAGGAAGCACACTGACCATAATTATCAACAGGAAGCACACTGACTATAATTATCAACAGGAAGCACACTGACCATAATTATCAACAGGAAGCACACTGACTATAATTATCAACAGGAAGCACACTAACTATAATTATCAACAGGAAGCACACTGACCATAATTATCAACAGGAAGCACACTGACCATAATTATCAACAGGAAGCACACTGACTATAATTATCAACAGGAAGCACACTGACCATAATTATCAACAGGAAGCACACTAAATATAATTCTTTGTAGAATTAATTCTCAATATGAGAAGGGACTAAACACCAAAACGTTTATCAAGACAGATATATCCATTTAGCAGTGGTCAGCAGTGATCAATAGTGAGTAGCAGTGTTCAGCAGTGAGCAGCAGTGGTCAGCAGTGAGCAACAATGACAAGCAGGGACAAGCAGTGAGCAACAATGACAAGCAGGGACAAGCAGTGAGCAACAGTGACAAGCAGTACAGTGTGGTCACCAGCAATGACATGAAGTGGTCAGTTGTAATATAAAATGACAAGCACTGACACAAAGTGGTCACCAGCGACGTAAAGTGGCCAGCAAAGACGTGAAGTGGCCAGCAAAGACGTGAAGTGGCCAGCAAAGACGTGAAGTGGCCAGCGAAGACCTGAAGTGGCCAGCAAAGACGTGAAGTGGCCAGCAAAGACGTGAAGTGGCCAGCAAAGACGTGAAGTGGCCAGCAAAGACGTGAAGTGGCCAGCAAAGACGTGAAGTGGCCAACAAAGACGTGAAGTGGCCAGTAAAGACGTGAAGTGGCCAGCAAAGATGTGAAGTGACCAGCAAAGACGTGAAGTGACCAGCAAAGACGTGAAGTGACCAGCATAGACGTGAAGTGGCAAGCAAAAACGTGAAGTGGCCAGCAAAGACGTGAAGTGGCCAGCATAGACGTGAAGTGGCCAGCAAAAACGTGAAGTGGCCAGCAAAGACGTGAAGTGACCAGCAAAGACGTGAAGTGACCAGCAAAGACGTGAAGTGGCCAGCAAAGACGTGAAGTGGCCAACAAAGACGTGAAGTGGCCAGCAAAGACGTGAAGTGGAAAGCAAAGACGTGAAGTGGCAAGCAAAGACGTGAAGTGGCCAGCAAAGACGTGAAGTGGCCAACAAAGACGTGAAGTGGCCAGCAAAGATGTGAAGTGGCCAACAAAGACGTGAAGTGGCCAGCAAAGACGTGAAGTGGAAAGCAAAGACGTGAAGTGGCAAGCAAAGACGTGAAGTGGCCAGCAAAGACGTGAAGTGGCCAACAAAGACGTGAAGTGGCCAGCAAAGACGTGAAGTGACCAGCAAAGACGTGAAGTGACGAGCAAAGACGTGAAGTGGCCAACAAAGACGTGAAGTGACCAGCAAAGACGTGAAGTGACCAGCAAAGACGTGAAGTGACCAGCATAGACGTGAAGTGGCCAGCAAAGACGTGAAGTGGCCAGCAAAGACGTGAAGTGACCAGCAAAGACGTGAAGTGACCAGCAAAGACGTGAAGTGGCCAACAGTGACGAAAAGCGATAAGAAGTCACATAAAGCAATGAGCAATAACTTGAAGCAAGTAATAATGACGTGAAGTTATCATCAATGATACAGTGTCCAGTACTCGTCAATATTTGCGTGTAACGTTCGAAATTGACGTGTTGTGACGTGTAGTGACCAGCAGTGACTTGAAGTGATCAGCAGTGACATGAATTGACCGGGAGTGACATGAAGTGACCGGGAGTGACATGAAGTGACCGGGAGTGACATGAAGTGACCGGGAGTGACATGAAGTGACCGGGAGTGACATGAAGTAACCGGGAGTGACATGAAGTGACCAACAGTGACGTAAAATAATCAATTATGTGTGCGGGCATGTTTTTGATGCTGGTATATGGTGTCATGTGTTTGTGAGGTGTTTGTTTGTGTGTGTGTGTGTGTGTGTGTGTGTGTGTGTTGTGGTCTGAGCATCATAACATTCAACTCAGATATAATCAACAACCAGCCGCTGAAAAGTGTTGTCTTCACTGAAACTAAATAAAGCTGATGGTGGTAAACTGAACCAGCACAACAGTTTTAAGTATAATTTACTATGTTAATGGTAAATAAATTTACTTCCCAAGAATGAGATCTTTCACTAAACTAAATGTACTACACAATCTGATAAATAATCAGGAGGGAGAATAATTACGATAACACATAAAATACTACAGAATAATCAGCTTTTTTTACAGCAACAAAGTGGTTAAGTTTTTTAAACAACATCTATCAGGAAACAACAGTAAATAAACAATGGAAATAAATAACCAGGAGGACATTGCGACGGAGATTACACTAAACAATGAACAGAGCAACAAATAATTAAGGTCTTACACTGAGCTCCAGGGGCCTGTAAGGAAGATGTTCGGTGTCTGGAGGTTAAAAGAGGAATAATGGCCTTACGGGGTTGGGACGAGGCTTTTATAAACTTGCGTTCCATCTGGGGCAACCTCATTGGTCAGCGGTAGCTTGTAAACAGTCAGGTATCGGCCAATGAGAGGCTGAAAATCTCGTCCTATTCCTGGTGAGTGCTAACCGTTATTTTTTTTAAACTTTTTGAAAGTTATCGGCAATGTGCAGTTAAAAAACATTGTTTAAAAACACATACACACACACATACACACACACACACACACATACACACACACACACACACACACACACACACGAACACACACACATACACGCGCACACACACGAACACACACACACACACACACATGACTCGACCCCTGCATCCACAAATAGGTGAGTACAAATAGGTGAGTACACACACACACACCTGCAACCACAAATAGGTGAGTACAAATAGGTGAGTACAAATAGGTGAGTACAGAGGGAGGACTACAAAAAGACCTGGAGGGGCTGGATGCGTGGTCCAGAAACTGGCTCCTAGAATTTAACCCCGCCAAATGCAAAGGCATGAAGATCGGGGAAGGGCAAAGAAGACCGCAGACAGAATATAGGCTAGTTGGCCAAAGACTGCAAGCCTCACTAAAGGAGAAAGATCTTGGGGTGAGTATAATGCCGAGCACGTCTCCGGAAGCGTTCCGATACCTCAGTAAAGAATCGTTAAATATTCTGTACACAGTGTAAGTCAGGCCCATACTGGAGTACGCAGCACCAGTTTGGAACCCACACCTGGTCAAGCACGTCAAGAAATTAGAGAAAGTGCAAAAGTTTACCACAAGACTAGTTCCAGAGCTAAGGGAAATGTCCTACGAATAAAGCTTAAGGGAAATCGGCCTAACGACACTGGAGGACAGGAGGGTAAGGGGAGACATGATAACGACATACAAAATACTGCGTGGAATAGATAAGGTGGACAGAGACAGGATGTTCCATAGATGGGACACAGAAACAAGGGGTCACAGTTGGAAGTTGAAGACTCAGATGAATCACACGGGTGTTAGGAAGTATGTTTTCAGTCACAGAGTTGTAAGGAAGTGGAATAGTCTGGGTAGTGATGTAGTGGAGGCAGGATCCATACATAGCTTTAAGAAGAGATATGATAAAGCTCATGGAGCAGGGAGAGTAACCTAGTAGCTGCCAGTGAAGAGGACAGAATCAGCAGAGGACAACCAGAGCAGGACAGAGCAACAAGAGCAAGCACAAACAGTACCATCCCCAGACCCAAACACATTATCTCAACACATACCACAATTCACACTTTCAGCCCCCACCCCACACTATGCTGTAGAATCCCGCAGCTCACTGCCTGGTCCCCCACCCCCACAGACCCCCAAAGCACAGTGTTGGAGAGGAAACTGAAGGTATGGTACACCAACGCTGATGGAAAAAGGAATAAGTGGGAGGAGTTACACGAAAGTGTCAAAGAGGCATCACCGGACATCATAGCCCTCACTGAAAGCAATCTCGAAGGGATGATAACAGATGCCATCTTTCCAACGGGATATCAGATCCTGAGAAAAGACAGAGAGAACAGAGGAGGTGGAGGAGTGGCACTGCTGATCAAAAACCGATGGGATTTTGATGAGCTGGAGAGAGAAGACAGAGGAGAAGCAAGAGATTGCATAACAGGAATGTTTCAGTCTCGAGGTCCCAAGGTGGTACTTGCAGTGATGTATAACCCACCACAGAACAGCAGGAGGCCAAGGCAAGAGTATGATGAGAGTAATAGAGCGATGGTGGACACACTGGCCGAAGTGGCCAGAAGGGCTCATGCGAGCAGGGCGAAGCTACTGATCATGGGTGACTTCAACCACTAGGAAATCGATTGGGAGAACTTGAAGCCACATGGGGCCAAGAAACGTGGAGGGCTAAGATGATGGAGGTGATACTGGAAAACCTTATGTACCAACACGTAAGGGACACTACCAGAGAGAGAGGAGAGGATGTATCAGCGAGACTGGACCTAGTATTCACCTTGAGTAGTGCAGATATTGAGGATATCACATATGAAAGACCCCTTCGGGCCAGTGATCATGAGGTTCTAAGATTCGAAGGGCCGGACGAATGAAGCCAAACTACAAGAAAGGGGACTACGTAGGCATGAAGAACCTCCTGCACGGAGTTCAGTGGGACAGAGAGCTGACAGGGAAGTCAGTAAGCGAGATGATGGAATATATGACAACAATATGCAAGGAAGCTGAAGAGAGGTTTGTACCCAAGGGTAACAGGAATAACGAAAAAGCCAGGATGAGCCCGTGGTTCACCCAAAGGTGCAGGGAAGTCAAAACCAAGTGTGCTAGGGAATGGAAGAAGTATAGAAGGCAAATGACCCAGGAGAATAAGGAGAGTGGTCGTAGACCTAGAAGTGAATATGCACAGGTAAGAAGGGAGGCACCAAAGAAAATACGAGAATGACATAGCAGCGAAAGCCAAATCTGACCCAAAGCTGTTGTACAGCCACATCAGGAGGAAAACAACAGTCAGTACCAGGTAATCAGGCTGAGGAAGGAAGGAGGGGAGGTCACAAGAAATGACCACGAAGTGTGTGAGGAACTCAACATGAGGTTCAAAGAAGTGTTCACAGAGGAGACAGAAGAGCTTCCAGAAAGGCAGAGAGGTGGGGTACACCATCAGGTGTTGGACACAATACAAACAACCGAGGAAGAAGTGAAGAGGCTGCTAAACGAGCTAGATCCCTCAAGGGCAATGGGGCCGGATAACATCTCTCCATGGGCCTTGAGAGAGGGAGCAGAAGCGCTATGTGAACCACTAACAACAATATTCAACACATCTATCGAAAGAGAGCGACTACCTGAAGTATGGAAGACAGCAAATGCAGTCCCAATTTTTAAAAAGGAGACAGACACGAAGCACTAAACTATAGACCAGAATCACTGACATGTATAGTATGCAAGGTCATGGAGAAGATTATCAGAAGAAGAGTGATGGAGCACCTAGAAAGGAATGAGCTTATCAACGACAGCCAACACGGTTTCATGGATGGGAAATCCTGCATCACAAACCTATTGGAGTTCTATGACAGGGTGACGGTAGTAAGACAAGAGAGAAAGGGATGGGTAGACTGCATTTTCTTGGACTGTAAGAAGACATTTGACACATTTCCACACAAGAGATTAGTGCAAAAGCTGGAGGACCAGACAGGAATAACAGGGAAGGCACTACAATGCATCAGAGAATACCTGTCAGGAAGACAACAACGAGTCATGGTACGTGGCGAGATGTCAGAGTGGCCGCCTGTAACGAGAGGGGTGCCACAGGGATCAGTCCTAGGACCGGTACTGTTTCTAGTATTTGTGAACGACATGACGGAAGGAATAGACACCAAGGTGTTCCTATTTGCAGATGATGTGAAGTTGATGAGAAGAATTCAATCGGAAGAGGACCAGGCAGAACTACAGAAGGATCTGGACAGGCTGCAGGCCTGGTCCAGCAACTGGCTCCTGGAGTTCAACCCCACCAAGTGCAAAGTCATGAAGATTGAGGAAGGGAAAAGAAGACCACAGACGGAGTACAGTCTAGGAGGCAAGAGCCTACAAACCTCACTCAAGGAACAGGATCTTGGGGTGAGTATAACACCGGGCACATCTCCTGAGGCGCACATCAACCAAATAACTGCTGCAGCATACAGGCGCCTGACAAACCTAAGAACAGCATTCTGACATCTTAATGAGGAGTTATTCAGGACCCTGTACACTGTGTACGTTAGGCCCATACTGGAGTATGCAGCACCAGTTTGGAACCCTCACCTAGCCAAGCATGTAAGGAAACTAGAGAAAGTGCAAAGGTTTGCAACAAGACTAGTCCCGGAGCTAAGGGGTATGTCCTACGAGGAGAGGTTAAGGGAAATCGACCTGATGACACTGGAAGACAGGAGAGATAGAGGGGATATGATAACGACATATAAAATATTGAGAGGAATCGACAAGGTGGAGAGAGACAGAATGTTTCAAAGGTGGGACACAGCTACAAGGGGTCACAGTTGGAAGTTGAAGACTCAGATGAACCACAAGGATGTTAGGAAGTATTTCTTCAGTCACAGAGTTGTCAGGAAGTGGAATAGTCTGGGAAGTGATGTAGTGGAGGCAGGATCCGTACATAGCTTTAAGGAGAGGTATGATAAAGCTCATGGAGCTGGTAGAGTGACCGATAAGCGGCCAGTGAAGAGGCGGGGCCAGGAGCTGTGACTCGACCCCTGCAACCACAATTAGGTGAGTACACACACATGCACAAAGTAAAGGAGGGAGGGAGGCCCAGCGACAGTATGAGAACGACATTGCATTGAAAGTCAAGTCTGACCCAAAGCTGTTGTATAGCCACATCAGGAGGAAGACAACAGTCAAGGTCAAGGTAATCTGGCTGAGAAAGGAAGGTGGGGAGCTCACGAGAAACGACCAAGACGTATGTGATTAGCTCAACCTGAGATTTAAGGAAGTATTTACAGTGGAAACAAAAAAGACTCCTGGAAGGCAGAATAGGGAGATACACCAGCAAGGAATATACCAACAAGTGCTGGATGAAATACACACAAGTGAGGAGGAGGTGAAGAAGCTGCTAAGTGACCTTGATACCTCAAAGGTGGTGGGACTGGACAACATCTCTCCGTGTGTCCTCAGAGAGGGAGCAGAGACGCTGTGTGTGCCACTAACAAGAATTTTCAACACATCCACTGAAACTGGGCAACTACCTGAGGTATGGAAGATTGCAAAAGTAGTCCTCATTTTTAAGAAAGGAGACAGACACGAGGCACTGACGTGTATAGTATGCAAAGTCATAGAGATTGTCAGGAGTAGAGTGGTGGAGCACCTATTACTGAACAAGTTTATAAACGACAACCAGCACGGATTCATGAAAGGTAAATCCTGTGTCACAAACCTACTGGAGTTTTCTGACAGGGTAACAGAAGTAAGACAAGAGAGAGAGGGGTGGGTAGATTGCATTTTCTTGGACTGCAAGAAGGCCTTTGACACAGTTCCTCAAAAGAGATTAGTGTAAAATCTAGAGGATCAGGCACATATAACAGGAAGTTCACTGCAATGGATCAGAGAATATCTGACAGGGAGGCAACAGTGAGTCATGGTACGTGATGAGGTATCAGAGTGGGCACCTGTGAAAAGCGGGGTTCCACAGGGGTCAGTCCTAGGACCAATACTAATTTTGGTATATGTGAATGAGATAACGGAAGGGATAGACTCAGAAGTGTCCCTTTTTGCAGATGATGTGAAGTTAATGAGGAGAATTAAATCGGATGAGGATCAGGCAGGACTACAAAGAGACCTGGACAGGCTGGAAGCTCTGTACACCATATACGTCAGGCCCATACTGGAGTATGCAGCACCAGTTTGGAACCGCACCTGGTCAAGCATGTCTAGAAATTAGAGAAGGTGCAAAGGTTTGCAACAAGGCTTGTTCCAGAGCTAAGGGAAATGTCCTACGAAGAAAGGTTAAGGGAAATCGGCCTGACGACACTGTAGGACAGGAGGGTTAGGTGAGACATGATAACGACATACAATATACTGTAAGGAATTGCCAAGGTGGACAGAGACAGGATGTTCCTGAGATGGGATACAGAAACAAAGGGTCACCACTGGAAGTTGAAGACTCAGATGAATCATAGAGATGTTAGGAAGTATTTCTTTAGTCACAGAGTTGTCAGGAAGTGGAATAGTCTGGCAAGTGATGTAGTGGAAGCAGGAACTATTCATAGTTTTAAATCGAGGTATGATAAAGCTTATGGAGCAGGGAGAGAGAGGACCTAGTAGCGATCTGTGAAGAGCCAAGGCCAGGAGCTATGTCTCGACCCTTGCATCAACAAATAGGTGAGTATGCACACACACACACTGAAAAGAGGAGGAGAGGATGGATGCAGAGAGCAAGAAGTGGGAGCTGCGAGTCAAAGCTACAGAAGCCAAGGTATGAAACCTAGAAAATGAACTGAAAATGCTGAATCAAGATATAGAGCTGAAGAACAGAAGGATTATGCCATCAAGAGCAGGTACAGCAATATCCAACATGGGGACCAAAGGAAAGGAAGGAGTTAAGTCCTATGTTGAGGCCCTATCAAGCCACCAGGAAATGTTGAGGAAAGAAATTGGCATGGTGCTGGGTACAGACAGCAGTGAGATGGGGTAGGTAGAGAAGGTGATATGCCCCCTGCAGAGGTGCGACCAGACCACCAGAGATCCAGGAAATGATAAGGGAAACAGCAATAATTATGTTAAAATGAGACCCAAAGATGTGGAGGGAAAAGCAATAGGAAAAGGAGAGGGAGAAGTCAGTATTTATTCATGGGCTTCAGGAGATCGAAGGGAGGCCATACAAAGAAAGATGACTGGAAGAAGAAAAGAAGAAAAAAAGATTGACATGACTGAGCTGGTAAATTTTCAGAGAATAGGGGGATACTCGAGGGGAAGAAATCGGGCAGTCAAATTGATTCTCAAGAAAGAAACAGTGTGGAACAGGATCTTGCAGCAGAAACCATATCTAAAGGAAACAGCAAAATACCAGAGGGTATACTTAGATTGCGACAGAATGAGAACAGAACGACAGAAACTAAGAGAAAGGATACACAGACGAAAGGAGCAAGAGAGACAAGGCTAGAGTCAGGAGGGGACAACTAAAGTTGGGAGGAGCAGCACATGCAACCACCCACAGAACCCCATTATCAAACATACTATCCCAAACAAACAACAGTCCACACTCACAGACACCACCTCACCTTACACAGTAGACTCTCATAACACCCTACCAGGTTTCCAACCCCCACAAACCCCCCAGTATACAGTGTTGGAAAAGAAGTTGAAGGTATGGTATACCATCATGGATGGAATAACGAGTAAGTGTGAAGAGTGGCACGAAAGAATCACAGAGGCATCACCAGACATCATAGCACTCATAGAAACCAAGCTCAAAGGAATGATAACAGATGCCATCTTTCCAACTGGATATTAAATCCTGAGGAAAGATAGAGGGAACAGACGGAATGGAGCAGTTGCACTGCTCATCAATAGCCAGTGCGGCTTTGAGAAGTTACAAGGAGGGGTCAGAGAGGAAGAAAGGGACTACATAGTGGGAACACTTCAGACTGGGCGTCCTAAGTGATATATAACCCACCACATAACAGCAAGAGGCTAAGACAAGAATATGATGAGAGTAACAGAGCAATGTTCGATGCACTAGCTGAGGTGGCCAGAAGGGCCCTCGTGGGCAGGGTAAAGTTATTAGTTGTGGGTGACTTCAACCACAAAGAAATTGGCTGGGAAAACTTGGAGCTGCACGGGAGACCAGAAACGGGGAGGGCTAAGATGATGTAGGAGGTACTCGAAAACCTCGTGCATCAACACTTCAGGGACACTACAAGAAAGAGAGAGAGAGAGAGAGAGAGAGAGAGAGGATGAACCAGCAAAACTGGACCTCATATTCACCTTGAGTAGTTCAGACAATGAGGACATCACATATGAAAGGCCCCTTAGAGCTAGTGATCACGTGGTTCTGAGCTTCGAATACATAGAGTTACTAGTGGAGAGAGAAACAGACAGAGTAGGACAGGAAAAGTCAATCTACAAAAGAGGGGACTACACAGGCATGAGGAATTTCCTGCATGAGGTTCAGAACTGGTTGGAACCGGTTCAGAGCTGGTTTTAAAATCAGTAAATGAAATGATGGAATACATGATAATGAAATGCAAGGAGGCAGAGGAGAGGTTCGTATCCAAGGGCAACAGAAATAATGGGAAGACCAGAATGAGCCCTTGGTTCACCCAAATGTGTAGAGAGGCCAAAACTAAGTGCTCTAGAGAATGGAAAAAGTCTAGAAGACAAAGGACCCAGGAAAATAAGATAAGTTGAAGAGCCAGAAACGAATATGTACAGATAAGAAGGAAGGCCCAGTGGCAATATGAAAATGATATAGCATCGAAACCCAAATCTGACCCGAAGATATTGTACAACTACATCAGAAGGAAAACAGTCAATGACCAGGTAATCAGGCTGAGGAAGGAAGGAGGGGAGATTATAAAAAACGACCGAGAAGTATGTGAAGAGCTCAACATGAGATTTAAGAAAGTATTTTAGTGGAGACAGAAAGGACTCCAGAAAGCTGGAATGGTGGGGTACACCAACAAGTGCTGGACACAATACACACAACCGAGGAGGAAGTGAAGAGGCTGTTGTGCGAACTAGATACCTCAAAAGGCAGTGGGACAGGACATCTCTCTTTTGGTTCTGAGAGAGGGAGCAGAGGCACTGTGTGTGCCACTAACAAACTTCAATACATCTATCGAAACAGGGCGACTACCTGAGGTGTGAAAGACAGCAAATGTAATTCCAATTTTTAAGAAAGGAGATAGACACGCAGCATTAAACTACAGACCAGTGTTACTGACATGTATAGTATGCAAAGAAATGGAGAAGATTATCAGAAGAGTGGTGGATCACCTAAAAAGGAATGAGCTGATACATGACAACCAGCTCGGTTTCAGGGAAGGGAAATCCTGTCACAAACATACTGGCGTTTTACGACAAGGTGATGGAAGTAAGGCAAGAGAAACAGGGGTGGGTAGACTGCATTTTTTTGGACTGTAAGAAGGCTTTCTACACAGTTCCACACAAGAGATTAGTGCAAAAACTAGAAGATCATGCAGGTATAACAGGAAAGGCACTGCATTGAATTAGAGAATAATTGACAGGAAGGCAAGAACTAGTCGTGGTATGTGACGAGGTGTCAGAGTGGGCACCTGTGACAAGCGGGGCTCCATAGAAATCAGTCCTAGGACAGGTGCTGTTTCTGGTATATGTGAATGACATGACGGAAGGGATAGATTCACAAGTGTCCCTGTTTGCAGACCATATGAAGTTAACGAGTTGATGATTGGCAGGAATACCAAAGCATCTGGACAGGCTGCAAGCCTGGTCCAGAAACTGGCTTCTGCAGTTTAACCTCACCAAGTGCAAAGTCATGAACATCGGGGAAGGGCAAAGAAGACTACAGACAGACTATAGTGTAGGGGGCCAAAAACTGCAAACCACACTCAAGGAAAAGGATCTTGGGGTTAGTATAATACTGTGCACATCTGAGGTGTACATCAACCAAATAACTGCTGTAGCACATGGGTGCCTGGCAAACCTACGAATAGCATTTTGACACCGTAACAAATCGTTCAAGACTCTATACACCGTGTACTCAGGCCCATATTGAAGTACGCAGCACCAGTTTGGAACCCATACCTTGTCAAGCATGTCAAGAAATTAGAGAAAGTGCAAAGGTTTGCAACAATACTAGTCCCAGAGGTAAGGGGTATGTCCTACGAGGAGAGGTTAAGGAAAATTGAGCTGACGACAATGGAGGATAGGTGGGACATATTGAAAACATAAAATACTGAGAGGAATTGACAGGGTGGATAAGGACAGAATGTTTAAGAGATGGGACACAGCAACAAGGGGTCACAATTGGAAGTTAAAAACTCAGATGAGTCACAGGGATGTTAGGAAGTATTTCTTCAGCCATAAAGTTGTCAGGAAGTGGAACAATCTGCAGAGTGATATAGTGGAGGCAGGATCCATACATAGCTTCAAGAATAGATATGGCATAGCTTATGGAACTGGGAATGGACCTCGTAGTGACCAGTGAAAAAACAGGGCCAGGAGCTGTGAATCGACCCCTGCAACAACAAATACATGAGTCAAATAGCTGAATATACACACACACACACTTATACATACACACTTACACACATTCACACACCTCTACACACAAAGATTGTAAAATGCAGAAGCTAGTGCATCCCAACAGGATAAAACAAAAATGGGATCTCTAAAGGTAGGATGTAGAGGCAAGGGAACTGAGGATGGCTGGTCCAAGAAGGAATCATGGGCAGAAAGGTTCAAAAGCACAATGGACAAAGACTAGGTAAAATCGATAAATGAGCTGTGCAGTATAATGGTGGAAAAGATATCTGAAGAGAGCAAGAAGTTGGAGTTACGGGCTGTATCTGCTGAGGCAAATATACAGAGCCTGGCAGAGGAACTAAAAGTGCTGAAGCAGGATATAAAGACGAGTACCTAAAGGAGCAATTTAGTGGAAACAGGAACATCAGCAGAAAGTGAGGGAACTTAAGGAGGAGAAGAAGTTAAGAGATCCCTGACAAAAGTGATATCAGGCCACCGGCGTGACCGGGAGATATCGAAGATATAGAGGGAAAAGAAATGGGAAGAGAGGGAGAGGTCAATAATTGCTCATGGGCTTCAGGAAACTGAAAGGACGACCTATGATCAAAGAAAACATTGGGGAAAAAAGATATTGAGAGCATCATCGCAATAACAAGAAAGAAGGACACTGCCCAGCTGACAAAATTTTCAGACTTGGGGGGTGGTACTCAAAGGATAAAATCGCCCAGTCAAATTGATATTAAAAGACAGTAGTGGTACGAAACAGGATCCTAAAAGTATCAGCAAGTTACTTTTACTGTGACAGAAGATGAAAAGAATGAGAACAACTGAGAATGAAGTCAAGATGATGCTAGTGACAGGAAAGAGAGAAAAGGCAGACAGACAGGAAAGCTCATCCCTTACAACACCAAACACTACTGCCTACAGATCCACCCACAGAATTCTCTCATCCTCCCTACCACCCCATTCCAATCAAACAATAACCAGAAACTAGCCACACTCCACAGTCTCTCGCCCCCCAGCACTAATACAACCATCTCAGCAGCTTCCCATATTATCCCGCCCTGCCTTCCTCACCTCCTGCCCGCACCAACCCCTCCCACTCCCCAAAATACAATACTGGAATGGAAGCTAAAGGTATGGTACACCAACGCAGATGGAATAACAAATAAGAATGGAGAGTGGCGAGAGCGAATCTTTGAAGCCTTCCTGGACATCATGTGGATGAAAACAGAGGCGATCTTTGCAAATGGATATCAGATCCTGAGGAAAGACAGAGCAAACAGAGGGAAAGGTAAAGTTTCACTGCCCATCAAAAGCCAGTAGAATTTTGAGGAGACAGGAGTTTGGAACAGAAGGGAAGATGATAAATACATAATAGGAACACCCCAGATCAGGGGTCCAAAGGTGATGATAGTAGTGATGTAAAACCCGGTTATGAACAGCAAGAGACCAAGATAAGAGTACAATGAGAGCAACTGAGCCATAATGGATACACTACCCAAGACGGCTAGAAGGGCCCACATGGCGGATTTCAACTATGAGGAGATTGACTGGAAAGACCTAAAGCCACATGGGGGACCAGAAACGTGAAGGGCTAAGATGCTGGAGGCAGTATTGGAAAATTTCATGCACCAACATGTTAGGACAACAACCAGAGAGAGAGGAGAAGATGTACCAGCAAGGCTTGACCTCCTATTCACCTTGAACAGTTAAGACATAGGGGATATTACACTTGAAAGGCCCTTCGCCGCTAGCAATCACTTGTTCATGAGTTTCGAAAGCCTTGTAGAGTTAACATTGGAGAGTGATGCAGCATGAGAAGAAGGGAAGAAGCCAAACTACAAAAGAATGGACTACACAGGAACGAGGCAATTCCTGCACGAGGCACAATGGGAAAGAGAACTAGAAGGAACGACAAAAAATTAAATGTTGGAACACATGACCACAACGTGCAGGGACGCATAGGAGAAGTTCATACCAAGGGACAACAGAAACAATGGGAAGACAAGAGACCATGGTTTACTTGGAGGTGTAAAGAGGCCAAGGCCAAGTGTGCTAGAGCATGGGAAATGTATAGAAGGCAAAGGACTCATGAAAACATGGAGTTGAGCCGAAGAAAAAGAATCGAATATGCGTGGATAAGAGAGCCCTAGTTGCCCTAGTTGCCCTAGTTGCCCTAGTTGCCCTAGTTGCCCTAGTTGCCCTAGTTGCCCTAGTTGCCCTAGTTGCCCTAGTTGCCCTAGTTGCCCTAGTTGCCCTAGTTGCCCTAGTTGCCCTAGTTGCCCTAGTTGCCCTAGTTGCCCTAGTTGCGATACGAGAATGACATAGCTTCAAAAACCAAATCTGACCCAAAATTGTTAGTCACATCAGGAGGAAAACAACAGTCAAGGACCAGGTAATCAGGTTGAGTAAGAAAAAATGAGAGCTCAAAGAGTGACCAAGAAGTATATAAAGAGCTCAGCACAAGATTTAAGGGACATTCACAGTAGAGACAGAAATGCTTCCAGCAAACTGAGGATTGTACACAACCAAGGAAGAGGCAGAGTGTGTGCCGTTAGCACAGTCTTCAATAATTGCATCGAAACAGGACAACTGCCTGAGGTGTGAAAGACAGCAAATGTAGTCCCAGTTTTTAACGGAGACTGACAGGCAGCATTAAACTACGGATCAGTTTCACCTACACGTACGGTACGTAAAGTCATGGAGAAGATTATCAGAAGAGTGTTGGACCACACTGAATGAAATGGGCTCATATATGACAGGAATGGAAAATCCTGGGTCACAAACCTACTTGAGTTCTACGACAAAGTAGCAGAAGAAAGACAGGAGAGAGAGGGATGGATAGACTGGTTCAAAAACTAGAGGAGCAGGCAAGAATAGTAGTAAGGAAAGCACTGCAGTGGATTAGGGAATACCTGACAGGTAGGGAACAACGAGTATTGGTATGTGACAAGGTGTCAGAGTGGGTGCATGTGAGGAGTGGGATTCCACAAGGGTCAGCTCTAGGTACTATGCTGTTTCTTCTATATGTGAATGACATGATGGAAGGAATAGATTCAGAGGTTGTGTGAAACTAAGGAGGAGTACACAAGAAGATGAGAATCAGGTAAGACTATAAGGGAATCTGGACAGGTTGCAAGCTTGGTCCGATAAATGGCTCCTGGAGTGTAACTCCACCAAGTGCAAATCATGATCTTTGGGAAGGAGAAAGAGCACCCCAGGTGGAGGTCAGGCTAGGGGGGTCAAAGGAAAAGGATCTTGGAGTGAGCATAATATTGAGCACATCAACTAAATAACTTCTGGAGCATATGGGCACCTGGCATATCTGAAAATAGCGTTTTGACATCTAAGTAGTCATTGACGCCGCTGTACACCGTGTACGTCAGGCCCACATTGGAGTATAGTACCAGTATGGAACCCACACAAGGTCAAACACGTCCGTAAATTGGAGAAAGTGCAAGATTTTGCAACAAGACTCATCCCAGAGGTAAGGGAACTCAACCTGTTGACTCTTGAGGACAGGAGAGATAGGGAGGATGTGATAACAACGTATAAAATACTGTGAAGAATTGACAGGGCCAGAATGTTTCAGAGTTGGGAAACAGGAACAAGGAGACACAACTGGAAGTTGAAGACTCAGATGTTAGAAAGGGATGTTAGAAATTATTTCTTTAGCACTTAGAGTTGTCAGGAAGTGGAACATTCTGGAGAGTGAACTATTGGTGGTAGGATCCATACATAACATTAAGAAGAGGTATAATAAGGTTGTTGGAGCTGGGAGAAAGTGACCTATTAGCGACTAGCGAAGAGATAGGGGCCAGGAGATATGAATCGACCCCTGCAATGACATATAGGTGAGTAAATATTGTTGAATGTACACACACCAGGAACTATGAATCAACCCCTGTAACCAAAATTAGGTGAGTACAATTAGGTACGTTGGTGAGTACACACACACGCATATAATGCTGTAGCATAAATAACACCAGGAGGCAGCTCAGATGAAAACTCTCACACACACATGAGCTTTTAAATCTCTGCACCAAATTCACCTTAAACTAGCAAATAATAGAGCCTACAAGATTGGAGATTACACTGGACATCATAATAGAGGTGCAGACATGTATGCGCGGGGCCCCTGACCAACAAAATGTGATCAGTCACGAGGAAGCCTTCACCAAATTCAACTTCAATAACAAAAGCATAAGGTGGGACCAAGTCAACCAGGTCCTAAATGATATAAACTGGGAAGGTATCCTAAGCAAAACGGATCCAAACCTCTGTCTAGAAAAAATTAACTCCGTGACACACGAGGTATGCTCAAGCCATATTCCTTTAAGGAAAAGGAAGAGAAGATGTAAACTAGAAAGAGAGAGGCGCTCCCTATACAGGCGAAGGCGAAGAATTTTTAGCTAGCCGCTAACCAGACTAAGACTCGAAGACCAAAATTAATTTTTTTATGAGCGAGACTTAGAATTTGGTAGATTCAAACTTATCTGATATTATCCTAACACCAAATGACTTCGAAAACGCGATAAATGACATGCCGATGCACTCTGCCCCAGGCCCTGACTCGTGGAACTCCGTGCTCATCAAGAACTACAAGAAGCCCGTATCATGTGTTTTTAAGATTCTGTGGAGAGGGAGCATGGACACAGGGGTCATCCCACAGGGGTCATCCACACCACTATGATATGGTGCTGGATGCTCTAGAAGACAAACAAAACGCAGATGTAGTATACGATCTGATTTCTAGGCCTTGTGTTTGATCACTGGCTGTCCTGGAAATCTCACATTACCTCCTTGAAACCATCTTGCCATAGCCGGCTGAACCTCCTTAAAATCCTTGCTCAACTTTCATGGAGGTTAGATCGACGAGCTCTTCCTCGACTGCATTTAGTATTAATTTTATCGAAACTAGACTGTGGTGATCAATATTCTGCGGCCTCTTCCGCAACTCTTTCTAAACTTGATCCTATTCATCATCAGGGATTACGTTTAAGTCTAGGTGCTTTCAATTCCTTCCCTGTCGAGAGCCTGTATGCAGAGGCGAATGTTCCATTCTTGAACGATCGACGTGATGCCCAATGCCGCCATTATTCTCTCAGCTCTCATGACCTTCACGATCCTTCTACATACAAGATTGTAACGGACGTTAGTAGAGATCTATTCTTTGTTCTCCGCCCCTGTTTACTCCGTCCCTCTTCTCTTCCTCTTCACTCACTCTTGGCTTCTCTTCAATTGCCCTCTTTATACGTTCATCTAGCATCTAACTTTTCTCTTCCCCCCGGGAGGTTCCTATAGTTCGAGGCTGTTCTTCCCCACTGCCGTGCGCAAAAGCTCAAGCACCTACAGTTGCGTCTCGCTCCCTTTTTCTCAGCTACTTCTGGTCTCATTTTCACTTCGCTGCAGTTTACACTGATGGTTCTAAATCCTCCGACTGTGTCGGGTTCGCAGCAGTGTTACCGGAAAATGTTCTGTGAGGTCATTTTTACAGCTAAACTGTATGTAATTCTCATAGCAAATATCCGTATTGCATCCAGTCCTATCTCAACATTTGTGATATTCTCAGACTCCTTTAGTGCTTTTCAAACTATCAAAAAATTTAATTTGCCTCATCCCCTGGTTCTTCGTATACAACTGTGGTTACGCCGCATTTTTAGCAAAAACAAAGAAATCGGTTTCTGTTGTGTTCCTGGTCATGTTGATGTTCAAGGCAACGAGCAGAAAAACTCTTACTGCACGGTCAGCGGTATATGACTTTCCAGTTTCATATAGAGGTATTCCATTCTCTAGCCACTTTCGCAACCGTTGGCAACAACGTTGGTCTGAGTTAAACCATAACAAATTACATTTTGTCAAGCCGAGTTTAGGATCCCGGTCTTCTTATCATCGATGTCATAGTTAGGAGACTATGCTTTCCCGTCTTCTCATCGGCCACACACGTCTCACTCATGGGTATCTCATGGTGAGGCGCCCAGTTCCACTCTGTGAGAACTGTCAGGTTCCAATTTCAGTTTGCCATATTCTACTGGACTGTCCTATTTACAGCAAACATGCAGAATTTACCTCCGTCGTCGTCGCCGCTCTAACACCCTTACTTTATCTTCCCTCCTCGCTGACGGCCCCACTTTTGACAAAGATTCCCTCTTTGACGTTTGACAGCAACAGATATGTTACACAACCTTTGATTTTACTTCCTTTAGCACTCTTCACCACCCTTACAAACTCTACCTCCGTTATATTCTCCACCCTTATTAGTTTCAGATGAAACATATTTCACCATTCAAACACCCTACCCTAAGATAAGATAAGATAAGATTTTCTTCGGATTTTTAACCCCGAATGGTTAGCCATTCAGGATAACCCAAGAAAGTCAGTGCATCATCGAGGACTGTCTGTCTTATTTCCACTGGGGTCCTCAATCTTGTCTCCCAGGATGCGACCCACAGCAGTCGACTAACACCCAGGTACCTATTTTCTGTTAGGTGAACATGACAACAGGTTTAAGGAAACACGACAGGTTTAAGGAAACACAACAGGTTTAAGGAAACACGACAGGTTTAAGGAAACACGACAGGTTTAAGGAAACACGACAGGTGCTTTCCATTCCTTCCCTGTCGATAGCCTGTATGCAGAGGCGAATGTTCCATTCTTGAACGATCGACGTGATGCCCAATGCCTTCATTATTCTCTCAGCTCTCATGACCCTTGTAGGTTTAGTGCTTAGTTTTGATTATAATAATAATATGAGTTTAAGACGGTTGATGCTAAGTCAGGAAAAATGAGCTGGATAGCAGAGAAACATGAAATTGTAATCATCTATAAGTGTACCTTGGCCTTGGAAATTTTTTAACAAAGGATGCATTTATAAACAAGGCTCGATCCAGCTAAACTTTTGATCAGAAGCAGGGCCGGATTTAGGGGAGGGGCCCCGGGCTCCCCACCAGAAGGGGACCCCACCAAATGATGAAAAATATTATGACATATACTGAGAATTGAATAGATCGCAAAAAGAAAAAATGTATGAAAGAGTTTGAATTGTAGTGGGATTGTCATGTTGAGTCATCTGATCGTTAGTACATCATCGGTGCAAGCACGTCGTCAGCTGCAAGACGTGAGGATGACTCACAGCACATCATCATCCTGGGTGTGCAGGGCGCTGCAATATGAATAACTGCTTCATCATGGTCAGTATGTAAGCAACAGTGTGGTAGTGAGAACCAGCTACAAACGAGCATGAAGCAAGGGTGGTTTGTGAACCTGACGGTCATGAGCAAAGAATCTGACATCCTGCGCTCGTTGGATTTTGATGAAGTCATCAGAGACTTTTTCATCAGAAAAGCACGGAATGTACCTGATTTTGAATATTTTATCTGATTGAAGATAACTCCTCATAAGTCTGTACATTACTTTTGAGTTACACTTGCAAATGAACCAAAAGACTGCTAAAATACACTGTAAATCCAATTTATTATTTCATTACTTCATCTTAAGAGGATGGTACGCATATTGAGAGTGGCGAAAGTTTCACAAGGAAAAACTTTAAAGTCTTCTAACCATTAAGAGTTAGACCTTTTTGATGCAAGGGCCCCCCCCCCACACACACACAAAACTGGGCCCCAAACCACCTAAATCCGGCACTGATCAGAAGTAACACGAGGCCGGATCTTGTGACAGAGAGCATCACTAAGGAGAATGAAGAAATATCACCATCTTTACCTGGAATGGGACAGAACAAAAGTGAACAGGCATTTGAAAAACCACACAGCGGAAGGAAAAACAAGGTTGCATTAACAGGCGGGAATTCCCAATCTCAAGAAATCTCCTCTCCCAGCTTACGCTGTGTCCAGCTCCCAGCAGTTAAGGTTCATTTCCCCCTTACCCCACAAGAACAACAACTAAATATGTACCATTATTATCACTCACATTAATCCTTGCACTAATCTGTATCCATAATCTCAACACCTCCCCCTTTATTTTTCTCACAGCCGTGTGCCCCTCTTCTTTTGCTTTTATCACATAGGCATGGAATATTATTATTATTATTATATTATATAGTCATCAGCAAGCTCTTATGATCATAAAACGCCTGTGGAATGATATTTAATAAAATGTGATGTAGTTTAGGTAAACTAATTGACACAATTCGATGGCGTCGATGATATCTGATGCAGCAAGTGTAGGCTGAGTGCATTGTGAACTTTCACATGAAGAGATTGTGGTTTGAATGTTGGGCACTTTGGTGCACAAGGACGTCGCATCAAAACTTGGATATTTCTTATTGCTAATCTGTATGTCCTTGATCCTGTTGAGAATATCTTCAGCGTATTTTTGGTGGGCTGTGTATACTATTCCTAACATTGCTGAGCTAATAGAGCAGCTCATCGAGATTTCTGGGCACAACCTTAATTTAATAATGGTCAAAGCGCGATAAGAATCATATTAAGAAATAGTTTTTCAGTTCATATCTCTTAAGGATTATTCTGAAACTGGATACCTTGCCAATATGTTTTTTTTTTTTTTTTTTTTTGTGGAAAATCGGTAGAGTTCATAACAACGACTATACCAGCCTTGTCAGATGAGCTCACGAGGATGGAGGCGTCATTTACCAAAACTGACAATGCATGATGTATCTGCATGAGGTGATGGTTTGGGAAGATTCAGAAGCAGCTGCTGTAATTAGGCCTAGAGTATAGAGTTTCTGAAACGTAACATGTTGTATTCAGTAACGATCTTCAATTAACTGCTTTCTTATGTATTTCAGTGGAAAATTATAGTCCTAGGCTAGAGCTTCCTGCTGGATGTAGAACAAGGAGCCGACGATGTTAATAATCCAGGAGCGTCCTGTGGTATGCCATGGGCTGTTGATGCAAATCATTTGTAACTTTAGTTAGCCTAAGTTTCAGTTGGATGTTAACCTAGTTAATTGCTAAGAATGTACTGTTAAGACGAGCATCGATGGTGGGTGCAGCAAGCTCTTCAAGAAGCACTCTCTATGGAGGGAAGAGATGTCGGACAGTGGAAAAGTGCGATGGTGTGCATTTCTATGAGTGTTTTCTAGGCAGTCAATTTGCAAAGACACATTACATCTTATTTATATGTTAAGCTCACATCTGAGAAAATGTGTCAAGAAACAGAAATGACACAAAGGATGGTACTGAGACTATACCTGAGCTAAGTCAACTGTCAACTTAGTTTTCTGAAGTCGATTGAGTCGACTTCAGAAAACAGAAGTTCTAGGGAAAACATGACAGCGATGTACAAATTACAAAAAAAAAAAAATAATAGGATGTACTAACGGGATATGGGTTCATTGGGGATCAATAGGAAAAACTCTGCGCAAGCAGCAAGTTAAAAGGCAAAGCCAGCAACTGAGACCTGACCCCAGCAACTGAGACCTGACCCCAGCAACTACTAACGAGTACACAAACAAACATTTTCATTAATTTCCATTTAAGTACACTGGAACCTCTGGTCACGACCATAATTCGTTCCAAAACTCTGGTCGCGACCCGAACCTAATTTCCCATTGGATTGTATGTAAATACGATTTAAACTCTTAAAAAGAAAACTGTTTACAGCGAACTGTTCGTAGGTTTTTCCAGTGTTATTAAAGGTTTTTACATTTAATTTACTATTTCACTGTGCATTCTAAGGTATAAGTAACTATTTTTATGCTTAAAAATCTTAAAAAAACAATATTTACATACAGTTCCTAGGGTCTGGAATGGATTAAGAGACGTCTAATGGCTGAGAAGTGAACTCCGTTATTTATCGTCCGATTTCTTTCATTTTTGGTGTACGTTAAGAAGCGTCTTTCCATCATACATTGCTCAGGTTTCAATAAGATGCCCAACAAACAACTGAGAAAAAAATATTTACCAAAAATCATATATGGTGAGAAGCTGTTTGTGCACTACCTGCTGATAAAACAATGTTAATAAGAATTTATCACGGTAGTAATTACTGTAATTTATGAATAACTTACTTCCGAGATAATCAACGAAAACGAGACCTTACCGAAAAAAAAATCGAGAAAAAAAGTCACTCTCTCTGACTTTTTTTCTCGATTTTTTTTGGGTTATCCTAGGTTCTCTGCTGCTATGTATGACAATCTATGTAACTGTATTTGTGTATACCTGAATAAACTTACTTAGTTTTATGGTGCATTACGAGTGTATATGACAGCACTGCAGTGCACTACGTTATCTCTAATATAAGTACCCAGGAGGGGATAAGAGGATGGTACTTTATCCCTTATCTTCGAGTTCACAGCCAATGAACGCACGTCTGACCGAGACCGACTACAAGGCGAGGGTCTTTGTTAGGTGGACACAAACAACAGAAAGTGGGGAAAATTGGCGCATGCAAAAAACAAAATAGCGCGGAATGTGAAAATTGGCACGGTTGTGTTTACTTGGCACCCTATTGTGTTCGTGACCAGATGCAAAAATTTGGCGAATTTTTTTGGTCGTGAACCGATTTGTTCGTGTTTATATGTGTTCATGACCAGAGGTTCCACTGTAATGACTACTACTCTCTGCCAAATACATGGCCACAAAACTACACTAAATAAATTGTAGCCGTTCTTATTAAGACCAGCATCACAACAAAATTACTAATCGTTGTATGGGTTACAAAAAATATTTATATGGGAAAAAATCAGTTATGCAAATAATAATTGATATTGATATTTATTTATTTCTCTGTAAAAAATTACAATGTGTGTTTTACATTTAAATGACAAAACAGTAATTACAAGATGGCCGTTAGCATGCCTGGCATGCCTGGGCATGCTAGGCATTTCGGGCATACTTAATACTAGAGCTTAATCTATATTACAGATTACATATGAATACAAATTTCAAGCTATTAAATAGATTTACAATAGTGAGGTAGTTTAGAATAATTAGGTTGTACTATCAATTACAAATGAATACAAGTTTCAAATAGTGAGGTAGTGCAGAAAATTTAGATTGTAAAATTAGTAATAAGAATGGTTTTGTCTTGGCATGTTACATAGTTTCTATTAAAGCTCTTATATTGGAGTATATCAGGCAAACTTAAGACTAGTTTGAGATTTATTAGACAATAGCTATATTCAGGATTTTGTGTTTACTGTCCTTTGGGTCAGTGTAGGTGTAGATGAGGAGGATGTGTGTGTGTGTGTGAATCGGTGGTTTTCATGTGGTTAGGTGATGGTGGGATGTGTTAGTGAGATAAGATTTTTTTTATGATAATGTTGAAAATGGTGACTGAGTTTACAGTTCTAAAGTTTTCAGGTAGGGAGTTCCAGATTTTAGGTCCTTTGATGTACATTGAACGTTTGTATAGATTTAGCCGGACACGGGGAATGTCATAGAGATTTTTGTGTCTGGTATTGTGTCTATGGGTCCTGTCACAACTATCAAGAAAGCGTTTAAGTTCTGGGTTAATATTCGAATTTATGGTTCTGTACATGTAGGGTTCACAGTAGTAAGTGTGGATGTTCTGGACAGTGAGTAAATTTAGGTCTCTGAAGAGTTGGGGGGGAAGGTGTTGCCTGGGATGGGATTGCGTGATCATTCTTACTGCGGCTTTTTGTTGAGTTAATATTGGTTTTAGGTGGGTTGTTGCTGTTGATCCCCAAGCACATATGGCATAGGTGAGGTAGGGATAGATGAATGAATAGTATAGTGTGAGTAGAGCTGATTGTGGTACATAGTAACGTATCTTAGAGAGGATCCCAACCGTTTTGGATACTTTTTTTGCTATGTGGTTGATATGGGTGCTGAAATTCAGGTTGCTCTCAAGGTGTAGGCCCAGGAATTTGCCCTCATTGTGTTTAGCAATAGGAGTGTTGTCAATCATTATGTTCAGTTGTGCAACACCTGTTCTGTTCCCAAACACAATGTAGAAGGTTTTGTCAGTGTTAAGTGTAAGTTTGTTGGCTGTCATCCAGGTTGATATTTTTAGTAGCTCTTCATTAACAATGGTGTTGAGTGAGGCAAGATTTGGGTGGGAGATGACATAAGTCGTATCATCAGCAAAGAGAATCGATTTCAGGTGTTGGGATACGTTGGGAAGATCATTGATGTATAGGAGGAAGAGCAGGGGACCAAGGACACTTCCCTGTGGCACTCCAGTATCAAGTGGTCGTGTAGATGAGGTTGTGTCTTTAATGGTAACGTATTGATACCTGTCAGTAAGATAGGATTTAAAATACATAAGAGCGTGGCCTCTTATGCCGTAATGGTCAAGTTTTTGGAGTAGGATGCCGTGGTCTACTGTATCAAAAGCTTTCCTTAGGTCAATAAAGAGTCCTAACGGATATTCCTTGTTTTCCAGTGCTGTGTAAAGTAGGTCCAGCATTTTTGCAATTGCATCGTTTGTGCTTTTGTTTTTTCTAAAGCCAAATTGGCAGGGGTTGAGGATGTTTTGCACTGTAATAAACGAATATAATCTCTTGTGCACGAGTTTCTCAAAATTTTTGGCCTGTAGTTATTTACATCTGTGGGGTCACCACCTTTGAGAATTGGTGTAACCCTTGCTATCTTGAGGGGTGCCGGGTAAGTGCTAGTTTCTAGTGACTTGTTAAAAAGTAGTGAAATAGCAGGCGAAAGGACATGAGCCGCTCGCTTGTACAATAGTGGTGGGACTTGGGACAGATTCCCTGATTTATTCTTAAGGGACTTTATAATCATTGCGACTTCAGTGGGTTCGGTAGGTGCAAGATAGAAGGAGGTTGGGAAATTTCCATCTAAGTAGTCACTTGCTTGGGCATTGGTACCTGGGATTTTACTGGCGAGATTTGATTCTATGGTGAAGAAGAAGTCATTTAACTTGTTAGCTGTATCAATAGGCTGTAGTTGTGTTTCATTTAGTTTAGTCAGGACAATATCCCTAGTTTTTTTTCAGTTTGTGGGTGCCCAGAATTTGAGAGAGTGTTTTCCAGGTCTTTTTTATATCTCTTCTTGTTTCGGTGAATCTGCTGGAATAGTACAATTGCTTGGCCTTTCTTATTAGTTTGGTGAGAACTGATGCATAGTGTTTAAGAGTATTTTTGTGTATTAGGCCCTGTCTATATTGCTTTTCATATTGATGTTTCTTATCAATGGATCTTAGTATGCTGTTAGTTAGCCATGGGCAACCTAGCCGTTTGTTCATAATCTGTTTTGTTTAATTTTATGGGACAATATTTGTTGTATATTCTAAGTGATTTGTTAAGAAATATGTCTGTGCAATCATCGATACCAGTGGCATTGGGGAATGCAGTAGGCCAATCAACTAACCCCAGCTCTGCTGTGAAGTTACTTATGGAGGCCTCATCATGAAGTCTAAAGTAAACTTTGCTGTATTCCAGAGGTGGTTTATTTATGTTTGTTAAGAGGAAGGTTGGGTAGTGGTCTGTAGTGCTGTCAGTAATTATTCCTGATTTAAGGGGGGCTGGTATATTGGTCCATATATGGTCAATTGTGGTTGCACTTGTCTCGGACAGCCTGGTAGGTTTGGTAATAGTTGGTATGAGAAGTGTGCTGTTCATATTGTTGATGAAGTCAGTTACTGGCTGGTCATCTGTGAGGCCAAAGTTAATGTTGAAGTCTCCAGCTACGAGAATGTGGTGCTTGTTCATTTGGTTGTGTTATTTGTGTCTTTAAATTATCGCTAAAATTTGTTATGTTAGTATGAGGCATCCGGTAGATGGCACCGATTGTTATAGGAGTCTTGAGGTTTTTACAGTAAAATTTCCAAAAATATATTTCCGCATTCATCATTAAAGCAGTTGGTGTTATAACAAGATAGTTCATTGGAGTAATAGATTGCAATACCACCCCAATTTGGTTTGGTCTGCAGTTGTGGATTGCAGTGAATCCTGGTATTGAGTAGATATCTATTGTGGGCTGCTTAAGCCAAGTTTCAGTAAGGATAATACAGGAGAAGGTTGTCTTTAGAGTATCAAGGAGTGCCAGGAGGTCATCATAGTGTTTGCTTAGGGACCTGATATTGTAATTAAGAATTGTAATATTTTTAGCAGTATTTAGGACAGTGCTGGCTTGTGATGCTGTGTAATAGAGGCAGTTACTTTCCATTAAATTTTGATTGGGAGTTAGATTATATAGGTTTATATCTGGGTCGACGTGATCATTCATCGTTAGGTTTGAAGGTAATTCTTTGTATCATGTATAGTGTGTTAAGTTCCAGTACTGATGTCTGTAATAAGGGGATGCTTGGACAAGTGTATAGCTAATGTATGTTGGTCAAGTAGACTGTAGAAACTAATAAACATAATGAAATTCATGTTGACTATGTATTAAGCTAGAATGAACTAGAGTATTAACTAGATATAAGCTATTATGATAAAATTATAATATAATGTACCACCAGACTATGAATTGTGATTGCACTAAAGATAACAGTTTTTGTTTATAATATATGGTAGAATAATATATGCACAATGCCAATTTAAAGGCTATGTGAGGTTTTGCACTGCTATGTATATTAGATGGTAAACTGTAAATAGGAGTATTTGGTAATAGCAGATAACACAATAAGTAGACTGAAATAATATTCTAATAATTCTAATAATATTCTAATACTATTTATAAACAATGATATATATTAAAAAAGTAAATAAAGAAAGTTGTGTAAATAGATAAGAATTTAGAAATTTGGAAATGTAATATAAATTGTAAATGAGAATATTTGACAATAAATGATATTAAAAAAGAAAAAGTAAAATATAACTATAAAAAAGATAATAAGAAATTTAAATTGTAAAAAAAGAAGAAATGCATGCTATAAGTAGTGTTTGAGCAAATTTGACAATTTACTGCTGTCAGATTGACAAATTGAAATGAATACTAGGGTTTGTAGAGATTAAACTGATAAAGAATTGGGGTTTCATAACACTATTCACGGAAAGTGGGTACAAACTGCATTTTATTCCAGTTCAGTGAGGCCGGATTCTCTGAGGAACTTTTTCAGTTCGTGTTCAGTAGAAATAGTATATCTCCTTCCTGTTGGCTCTTTTTTAACAGCAATTTTTCCATCTCTTGCAAAACACTGATGAATTTTCCTGCCAAGTCGCAACTTTCTTAGTCTATAGAGGAGATTTTGCCGTAGTTTTATCAGGCATTCGTTTACATACATCTCACTTTTCACGGTAATAGCAGTATTTAGAAGATTATTTCTTTGAGAGCTACAGTTGAATTTTGGTATTACTGATTTCTTTCCAGTTTGGTAACCTATCACTTTACATTCCTTTATGTCATCACTTGGTATGTTAAGACGAAGATGGTCTTGGATGAGTTGCAAGGTGGTTTGTTTACATATTTCCTGAGTTATAGTTGCTGGAAGATGTTTGCTGTTCACTACAACTGAGTCAGATAATTGTTGTTGGTCGAAGTGGTCTTGGAAATTGTTCATAACATCTGTAAGTTGTAAGTCCACTCTTTCTTTTCATTCTTGATGTCGGTGGTCAGGTGGGAAACTTGTTCTTTTAGGCGGTTGATGGAGTCCTCTGACTGGGTGATGGTTAGTTGGTCCAGTGCTGTTTGATTATTTTCTAGAGCTGTAATCCTGTCCATGCACTGTGTGTTGGTGCCTCGCAAGTCCTTAATTAATTTCCCGGGTTAACGTATCATTGGATTTTTAAGGTCATCCATTTCCTGAGTTAACATGCTGATTTTTTTACTTTGCTTCATGATGAGTTCGGCTATTTCTGGGTATTTAATGTTCAAATCCTCAAATTCAGAGAAGGAATTATCTTGGATTCTTGTGGAGGTGGCAATATTTGTTGTTGTTGAGAGGCGAGTGTTGTGGTGGTGGCGCTGGGTAGCGGTGAGGGTTGTGTCCTGGCCGGCAGTAGGAGAAGTTTTCCGTGTAGTATTGCTTCTCTCACCTGTGTTGCTGGGAGTCCTTGGTTGGTTACTGGACCTTCTCTTGCTGCTCTGTCCCCTGGCCATTGACAGTTGTGGCGGGTGAAATGTAGATACTGGGTAGTGTGCAGATGTTGAAATTTTCCTTTGCCTGGCAGCTGGGTAGATGGCGGTAACACAACTCTTCAGTTGGTTATGTAGCGTAATTTGGGTGATTTCTGCAGATGAATTATATCATTATGGGTATCCACGAATCTTAGTGTTATGTGGGTCCTTACTAGGCCATCACAGCGTTGCTAGCAGCCTCTGGTGGAGGTAAATAGAGCAGCAACAACCTTGCTGCCGCCACATTATTATTATTATTATTATTATTATTGGCAATAGTAGCAGAGGTGGTAGTAGTAGTAATAATAGTAGTATTAGTAGTAGATGTGTTAGTAGTAGTAGTAGTAGAGCAGCAGCTGTAGTAGTAGTAGTAATGGTAGTGGTAGTAGCTGTAATAGTAGTAACAGCAGTAGTAGAGTAGTAGTAGTAGTAGAATTATTAGAAAGTAGTAGTGGAAAGAGTCGTAGTAGCAGTAGCAGTAGTAATAGCAGTAGAAGTAATAGTAGTAGCAATAATAGCAGTGGTAGAAGAAGTAGTAGTAATGCTGTAGCTGTAGTTAGTTTGATATCTTTATTATGCACCCCATACCCATCCTGTGGGCGGTAGTCACCCCATACCCATCCTGTGGGCGGAAGTCACACCATACCCATCCTGTGGGCGGTAGTCACCCCATACCCATCCTGTGGGCGGTAGTCACACCATACCCATCCTGTGGGCGGTAGTCACACCATACCCATCCTGTGGGCGGTAGTCACCCCATACCCATCCTGTGGGCGGTAGTCACCCCATACCCATCCTGTGGGCGGTAGTCACACCATACCCATCCTGTGGGCGGTAGTCACCCCATACCCATCCTGTGGGCGGTAGTCACACCATACCCATCCTGTGGGCGGTAGTCACACCATACCCATCCTGTGGGCGGTAGTCACACCATACCCATCCTGTGGGCGGTAGTCACCCCATACCCATCCTGTGGGCGGAAGTCACCCTATACCCATCCTGTGGGCGGTAGTCACACCATACCCATCCTGTGGGCGGTAGTCACACCATACCCATCCTGTGGGCGGTAGTCACACCATACCCATCCTGTGGGCGGTAGTCAAAAGATTACAGAGGTACATAATGGGTCCAGGGACTGGACCCCAAAGTTTTGGTAGCTGAGCAAGTTACAAAGGTAATGAACTCAAGTAGATCTGGTCACAATCATGACAAGTTACAAAGGTATTTACAAATTACAGAGGTACATAATGGGTCCAGAGACTGGGCCCCAAAGTTCTGATAGCTGAACAAGGTACAAAGGTAATGAACTCACAAGTTTCAAAGGTAATGAATCATGTAAGTAAATTTACTTACTTACGTTTATACATGGTTACAATCATGAACAAATTATAAAGTAATGAGCAATTCACTAGTCCACACCCGGTCACAACTATACTGAGTTATTGGTGCAAATATTAATTGTTGGGTCACACACACACACACACAGTGAGTCAGCTATGAATCGACCCCTGCAACCACAAATAGGTGAGTACACACACACCACGCCCCGGTGGCTAAAGCTCTCGCTTCACACACGGAGGGCCCAGGTTCGCTTCCCGGCGGGGTGGAAACATTTCGATGTGTTTCCTTACACACACACATACATACAACAGGCCTAGTGTCTAATCGACATGTGCCTAGGACAAAATGGTAACTAACACACACACACACACACAGATACACACACGACACACACACACAGATACACACACGCACACACACATATATATATACAAACACACACACATTTGGTAATGCTTTATTTACAGGGAGAAAAGTCAGGGTATTTTTCCAGAATGGTCTATAATATACCACTGTGGATAAAATACTTTGACATATCTTGAACATTTCTGAGTAAGTTGTCTCTGAATTCATTAATTTTATCGCACTCCAGTACATAATGACGCAGGGTGTGACAATAGTCCATCTGGCAAAGTTTACATTTCGTTTGGTCTACATCTGGTGGTGGTGATTTAACCTGCCAAAGATACTTATAACCCAGCCGGAGGCGGGCGGTAGTGACATCCAAGAGTCTGCTTATTTTGTTGGATGCACCATAGACATGTGGCTCCTCCTGCATGATAGAATGATGATAGATGGACTGACTGGTGTCAATCTCCCTGAGTCTTAAGTCAATAAAATTCAGTTGAAGTTCTTTTCGTATTATTGTTCTCAAACTGCTAACTGACAAGCCAAGATTGTAATCTACCCCCTTCTTTGAAAGTCAATTTATCAGTTCTATCATGCATCTGAAGACCAATGTGAGATGGAATCCACAGCATGTGCACTCTGACTCTACTATCCACAATCCTACCATACCTGTGTCTGGCTTCTGACACAAGCATACTACAAGTTATACTTGATGAGTTGAGAGCATTTATGGATGACAGAGAATCAGTTACAATTAGAGAGTCAACCTTAGATACATGGACGCATTTGAGTGCAAGGAGTATGGCAAACAGTTCTGTCTGAAGGGTAGAGGCCCAGTTACTGATGTGTGCTCCAATTTCTTTAAGAGAGCCATCACTCTGTATGACAACAGCAGCACTACCAGCTGCACCAGTGGATTGGTGAACAGAACCATCACATAAATAATTTGTGAGAGAGTGTTCTGTGTGGCTAAGTTATCAGTACAGCTTAAGGCATCATGTTTGGTTTCAAGGCAAGCTTTGGTTGTGATTTAAGAAGTAGTTTGGGGAAAATGGGGGGATGGTAGTTTGGAATGGGGTAATATTCCATGGAGCGGAGAAGTGCTGCTGTTGCCTTACTTGACATAGATCATGTATCTGATTCATGCGGAGGTCGGTTCCAGTTTTTCGATCCATCTGGAGAGATGTTCACCAGTGCTGAGGAAGGTTTGGAGGGCTTCTGTGCGTGGGTTTGAATGGGCTTGCCTGAGCATATTAACTCCAATTAGGATATTTCTTACAGTAACACGATCTCTGATGCTTGGAATATCAAGTTCTTTCTGCATATTTAAAATTTTGGCAGTACGAGGGGATCCTAAAATGATCCTCATAGCTTCGTTCTGCAGTTTTTCCAGCCCTCCAAGCTTCCAGTCAGACACAAGAGCAAGTAGTGGCTGTAGTACCATAGGCAGCACGTAGTATATTTTGCCAACCTTTCAAACCTAAATAATAATAATACAGGGTGCTTCAAACTGATGGACTCCATTTCAAAGCATTATATACTGAAACTGGGTCCATCTCTTTGAAATACCCTGTATTACTGAACAGCAATAATCTAGGCGCACGTCAACCTTTCGTCACAGCAATGACATTTACCAGTGAGGCTCCACACAACAGTGCAAAATGGCTGTCCCCGCAACGTCTGACCAATGGGAGGCACGAGCCACGCCTCGCCCACACCTACAAAGAAATTCTTGCTGGAAAATCAATACACTTAGATCTGAGTTCAACACTGGTAAGCCAGCGGTCACTGCTGCCGTGACTCATCATAGTGACACTCAGATCTGAGTTCAACACTGGTAAGCCAGCGGTCACTGCTGCCGTGACTCATCATAGTGACACTCAGATCTGAGTTCAACACTGGTAAGCCAGCGGTCACTGCTGCCGTGACTCATCATAGTGACACTCAGATCTGAGTTCAACACTGGTAAGCCAGCGGTCGCTGCTGCCGTGACTCATCATAGTGACACTCAGATCTGAGTTCAACACGGGTAAGCCAGCGGTCGCTGCTGCCGTGACTCATCATAGTGACACTCAGATCTGAGTTCAACACGGGTAAGCCAGCGGTCGCTGCTGCGGTGACTCATCATAGTGACACTCAGATCTGAGTTCAACACTGGTAAGCCAGCGGTCGCTGCTGCCGTGACTCATCATAGTGACACTCAGATCTGAGTTCAACACGGTAAGCCAGCGGTCACTGTTGCCGTCACCATATTAACATCAGCTACCCAACTAGCACATGTGTGTTTACACAGATAGTTCTGCCTCCTCCCAGCCTGGGAAACATTGTCACTGGACAGCTTATCTTAAGACACACCTGTGTCAAGGTTCACTCTAGACATCACTGACATCAGAATCAATAATCTGGAAGGAAAGTCACTGAGGACATCCCTGACAGGAAAGGAAGAATGCTCACTGCTATATCATACTTACAAAATGTCTAACTACTTATTCGTCAATTGTTGTATAATTAATCAAGTTAAAACCAATTACCTAAAAATTATAAATATTTTTAATATCATTAAGATACTTCAGGTTAGGTATCTTAATTATTATTATTATTATTATTATTATTATTATTATTATTATTATTATTATTATTATTATTATTATTATTATTATTATTATTATTATTATTATTATTATTATTATTATTACTATTATTATTATTATTATTATTATTATTATTATGATGATGATGATGATGATGATGATGATGATGATGATGATGATGATGATGTTTTCTCGAAGGAAAGCCTTTTAAGTAGGCGCGAAAAAAAATCCTTTTATTTTTCTCCATTTTTTGGGTTTATATTTCCCTCGTAAAGCGGAAACGTTCTCCGATTGACTTCAGATTTTCAACTCTGGTGTACGGCGGTTTTTGCTTAGATTCAAGGACCCATTCCTAGCCTCCTGGAATTCCTGTAACTGCTTAACCTTCTGCGGCATAACTTCATACGTCCTAATCAACTTCAGGGGAAAGTGAAATTCAAGTGAATAGGCGCACGTCTACTAATTTTATGTGCAAAATTGTGCGAAATTTTGATTTCAGTTAAATCAGGCTAAACATATTGGAGTTTACCTCCTTTATATGGCTTCGATATTTAATGCTTGATGCATCTCATGGCCAGGATGGTACTATTTAATTTTAGTTTTGTGTGCGGGAAAATTTGTCAAGGCGCTAACTCGTTTTTATGAAGCTTCGAATCGTTGGAATCTGTGACATAACTGAAGAATGACTCTTCAGATCAGCTTTAAATATTCAACCTTGATATTCTGCAGCAAGGTTTACATTGTTATTGAGCTCCAAACTTCCCAACGTGCGAATTTTACTCAAAAGCTGATATATACTACTAAAAATTTGGAATAATTGGAATCAGAGTAATTACTGCAGAATGATTTTTTTCTGATAGGCTTCAAGCTTTCAGTACTGATAGGCATTATTAAAAGAAAGGTTGCGTTTTCACTTTGAATTATCAAAATTTTAAATTGCCAGGTTTACTAAATAAGTTGGTTTCCATGTTATAACTAGATAATGCCTAGTCTACTTAGCCTCAAATACTTAAGCGTTAGTGTATCTTAATTAGAAATATTTTTGTATCGAATTTTAGGATGGGTTTTGTGGAACTGTTGACAAATGCACTCACGTATCCTAGGATACACTCACGTATCCTAGGATACACTCACGTATCCTACTTAGGAGGTTGGTGATTAAGAAACATGTACAACAATTGGGTATCTTTATTCTTGAAACGTTTCGCCCACACGGTAGGCTTCATCAGTCAAATATAGAGGAGAACGTATTGCAGGTAGTAGGTGGTTGGTATTGTTAATGAAATGTATAGGTGGCATTTTTGCCGCTTTTAATCTCAAAATGGTATGGCAACAATCAGCACTGGATTATACCTCCTTAGTTGGGAGATCTTGATGCTGGTGAGGTCTTGAACTGGACGTATCCTCACCTTGATTGAATCGAATCTGATTGCCTCCAATCACACACGCGTTATGTGACCCCTATGGTCTAGCACTTTCCCCTAATTATAATAAAATTGTTGGGAATACCATCAATCTTGAAGGGCTGATTAATCTTGTGAAATAAATGAAACGTTTCTGAAGTATAGTCTGTGTAGGTAGAAATTTTGTTGGATTCTGTATTATAACTAGAGATTGCTGAATGTGCCTTCAAAGGAAGCTTTCTCATGTTTTAGGTTGTGCAAGTTTTAATGTGGCAATGTTTTAATCAAATTTATTTTTGTTAAATAACTGAAGAATGTCTCTTATGATCACAGATAAGTGACTGTGTTTGACTTTATCTGGTTTTCTTAGGCTACATCTATATGGTTTTCTTAGGCTACATCTATATGGTTTTCTTAGGCTACATCTATATGGTTTTCTTAGGCTACATCTATATGGTTTTCTTAGGCTACATCTATATGGTTTTCTTAGGCTACATCTATATAGTTTTCTTAGGTTACAGCTACATGGTTTTCTTAGGTTACATCTACATGGTTTTCTTAGGTTACATCTACATGGTTTTCTTAGGTTACATCTACATGGTTTTCTTAGGTTACATCTACATGGTTTTCTTAGGTTACATCTACACAATGTACTCTTATGTACCTGTAACGTCTATGTGCACTTAAGACCATTATAAAAAAGTTTGTATGTTATTTAACCAAGGTGTAAACAAAATTTTCTTATTTATTTCCTTATTTTTTTTTAATTACCTACTTCTAGGCCGGTAAGACTTGCCTAGTGAAAAGTTTGGTTTGATTTTCTTCTGTGTAGGTCCCAATTTGCGTTTGCTTGGAGGAACTTCATATCCTTATTTAGCATTTTCGTATTTTTAAGAAATTTGGGTATTTATTTTCAGATGACTTCTGAATGCCTCTTCTTATTCACTTTAAATCTCAGATGCTAATATTTAACTTATTACAAAGTTATGTCGCACTAAAAAGATATTGTTAATGTCGTGTATTGGTGCCATTTTAATCTCTAAATGATATAGCAATATTTTGTATTTTATAACTTTATTATACGTCCTGAAGGGGATCGTGTCTTGATGCTGGTGAGGGCTCTAGATCCAAGAAACTGGAATTGACTTCCACTTGCTTGGATCGAATTTGAACGCCACCCCATTCCACAAGAGCTATATGACCCTTACGAGTTTAGCGCCTTCCACTGATTGATATACATTTGTGAATGGTATTAATCTTTAATGATTTATACAATGTATGACTGGATAGATTTTATTTCTTGAGTATTGATGTTTAGGCGCAAATTTTGTTGGATTCTGAACAGTAATTGGATAATACCTCTTGAAATCAACTTTCAACTCATGTGCTGATGTGTTTTCCTTAACAGAAGTTTTCCCTTGATTTTAAACTATATAAGATTTTGGTGTCAATTTTATCAATCAAATAACTGAAGAATGCCAATGATGATTCTCTTCAGATCGCTTGTCCTCTCTAGGCTGGAATATTGCTGTACACAAACCGCCCCTTTCAAGGCAGACAAAATTTCAGACCTGGAGAAAATACCGAGAGTTTTCACTGCAGGTATAAGTACAATAATGAACCTAAATTACTGCGAACGATTGAAGTCCCTTGAGCTGTACACTTGGAAAGTCCTAGAGGGACTAGTCCCAATTCTGCACACGAAAATCACTCCCTACGAAAGCAAAAGACTTGGCAGGCGGTGCAACTTTCCCAGTGAAAAGCAGGGCGTCCATGAGTACGCTAAGAAACAACACAATAAATGTCAGGGGCCCAAGACTGCAACTGCCTCCCAGCATGCATAAGGGGGATTTCCAATAGACTCCTGGCTGTCTTCAAGAAAGAGCTGGACAGGCGCCTGAAGTCAGCACCTGACCAGCCAAGCTGTGGTTCGTACGTCGGTTTGCTTGCGGCCAGCAGTAACAGCCTGGTTGATCAGACTCTGGTACACTGCGAGGCCTGGTCATGGACTGGCTGCGGGGCGTTGACCCCGAAACACTCTCCAGGTATACAGGAGATAAAAAATAAGTTTTACTGTATTTTTTTAGTCGAGGTTAAATCTACATTATGCGCCTTTATGTTCTTGTAACAAATGTTTGCCCTCTTGAAAATTGGAAAAAATAATAATCTTGCCAAAGATTAAAAAAATTTAATTATTTTCTAACTTACTAACTACTTAATTACTTAATCGTTATTCAGTCATACACAGACGGAAAGTAAAAATACTGCTGTCATATGATAATTTGCGTAGTGTACATGTGACACCTTTCGGTAATAACCACATCCAAATGTTGCAATGTATCTTATTTATCTACTGGCCCATACTGGGCAGGTCCAACTCACACCCACTCATGTACCCGTCCAACTTATTTTTAAAGCTGCCTAAAGTTCTCGCCTCTGTGGCGTAACCTGAAATTTGTTCCTCATCAGATTAACTTCAAGTCTTCAACGCTGAAAACGTGATAATGAAATTCTAAGTGGCCTCAATTAATATGCTGGTGTATCTTAAGACATTAAAGATTCTTTATTTCAGCATGATACAACGGCAATAATTAATCGATTGCTTATATATAAGATCTCAAGTGGTTTTAACAATAATCAATTTTATCGAGTTTAATTGTTTAAGGATTGCAGGTAGACCTGTGATTACAGGTAATGAGAATTCTAGCATAGCAGCACAAAATTTAGTTTAATTGTTTCAAGGATTACAGTTTGGCTTATGGTTACATGTAATGAGGTTTCTAGCATAATAATGTACTTTGAAGACATTCAACATATTTAATGGTTGTGTGGATTTCAGATTATGTTTTCCATACGCTTGTGGCAGTGAGAATATGAAAAAAATACTTTCATCATATTTAGTTGTTGTTGGGCTATGTTAATGAAAAAAAATTTTTTTTTCTTTACGGTATTTTTGAAGATGCTGGCAGAGATGTTGGCTCTGGAGATTTCTGGCAGAGTTCCAGATTTTAGGTCCTTTTATGCACATTGAGTTTTTACAAAGATTAAGCCGGACACGGGGTATGTCATAGAGGTTTTTGTGTCAAGTATTATGTCTATGGGTCCTGTTGCAAATATCAAGGAAGTGCTTCAGGTGAGGATTAATATTAGAATTTATTGTTCTGTATATCTAGGATACACAGTAGTAAGAGTGAATGTTTTGTATGGTAAGTAGATTTAAGTCTTTGAAGAGTGGAGGGGTTTAGTCTAGCAGTGGACTGTGTGATCATTTTTACTGCGGCCTTTGCTTGAGTTATTATTGGCTTAAGGTGATTTGTTGTTGTGGATCCCCAGGCACAAATAGCGTAGGTAGTGGTAGATCAATGAATAGCACAAGTACAGAGATACCTCGCATAGGACAGGCTAGAGTGTGACTAAGACGACCCTGGTTCTGCAATCTCTGATGGATGCAGAGACTGCAGAATCAGTGTTGCATCCGGAACATTCCGAAAGTGACGACGACGACGACGACGACCCAATGTCTCCAAGACCAAAAACTTCAGCATCAACGACAGGTGTTGAAACACTTTTGGAGTATTTGGAGCATCCACTGTCCACAACCCATTTGAAAACTTGTGGTCCATGAAATCCGGGAGGCTGTTATTCGAGCCCAGAGTGTCTGGTCCCACCGCCAGACGACGTTGGACTCGTTTTTTAAACCTACAACGCCGTCGCCGATGGCGATATGACGGGATACGGATGGCGATATTACGGTACGGATGCGCATTTTTTGTTTCCTCACGCATCCGGAAACTCCGTGTTTCCGAACCAGTCTCGGCCCATATAGTTCGGATATGAGAGGTCCGTAAGCCATGCGTGTCGTATGAGGCGACTAAAATGCCGGGAGCAATGGGCTAGTAACCCCTTCTCCTGTATACATTGACTAAAAAAGAGAAGAAGATTTTTTTTATAAAACTGGGTTGTTTGAATGTGCGTGGATGTAGTGCAGATGATAAGAAAGAGATGATTGCTGATGTTATGAATGAAAAGAAGTTGGACGTCCTGGCCCTAAGCGAAACAAAGCTGAAGGGGGTAGGCGAGTTTCAGTGGGGAGAAATAAATGGGATTAAGTTAGGAGTATCTGAGAGAGTTAGAGCTAAGGAAGGGGTAGCAATAATGTTGAAGGATCAATTATGGAAGGAGAAGAGGGAATATAAATGTATAAGTTCAAGGATTATGTGGATTAAAATAAGGGTCGGATGCAAAAAGTGGGTCATAATAAGCGTGTATGCATCTGGAGAAGAGAGGAGTGTAGAGGAGAGAGAGAGATTTTGGGAGATGTTAAGAGAATGTATAGGAACTTTTGAACCAAGTGAAAGAGTAATTGTGGTAGGGGACCTAAATGCTAAAGAAGGAGAAACATTTAAGAGAGGGTGTGGTAGGTAAGTTTCGGGTGCCAGGTGTAAATGATAATGGGATCCCTTTAATTAAACTTTGTATGGAAAGGGGTTTAGTTATAGGCAATACATATTTTAAGAAAAAGAGGATAAATAAGTATACAAGATATGATGTAGGGCGTAATAACAGTAGTTTGTTGGACTACGTATTGGTAGATAAAAGACTGTTGAGTAGACTTCAGGATGTACATGTTTATAGAGGGGCCACAGATATATCAGATCACTTTTTAGTTGTAGCTACAGTGAGAGTAAAAGATAGATGGGATACAAGGAAAATAGAAGCAGCAGGTAAGAAAGAGGTAAAGGTTTATAAACTAAAAGAGGAGGCAGTTAGGGTAAGATATAAACAACTATTGAAGGATAGATGGGCTAGTGAGAGTATAGGCAACGGGGTTGAAGATGTATGGGGTAGGTTTAAAAATGTAGTGTTAGAGTGTTCAGCAGAAGTTTGTGGTTATAGGAAAGTGGGTGCGGGAGGGAAGAAGAGCGATTGGTGGAATGATGATGTAAAGAGAGTAGTAAGGGAGAAAAAGTTAGCATATGAGAGGTTTTTACAAAGTAAAAGTGATGCAAGGAGGGAAGAGTATATGGAGAGAAAAAGATAGGTTAATTAAGAGAGTGGTGAAGCAATGTAAAAAGAGAGAGTAAATGAGAGAGTGGGTGAGATGTTATCAACGAATTTTGTTGAAAATAATAAAAAGTTTTGGACTGAGATTAATAAGTTGAGGAAGCCTAGGAACGAATGGATTTGACAGTTAAAAATAGGAGAGGAGAGTTATTAGATGGAGAGTTAGAGGTATCGGGAAGATGGAAGGAATATTTTGAGGAATTGTTAAATGTTGATGAAGATAGGGAAGCTGTGATTTCGTGTATAGGGCAAGGAGGAATAACATCTTGTAGGAGTGAGGAAGAGCCAGTTGTGAATGTGGGGGAAGTTCGTGGGGCAGTGGGTAAAATGAAAGGGTAAGGCAGCTGGGATTGATGGGATAAAGATAGAAATGTTAAAAGCAGGTGGAGATATAGTTCTGGAGTGGTTGGTGCTATTATTTAATAAATGTATGGAAGAGGGTAAGGTACCTAGGGATTGGCAAGAGCGTGCATAGTTCCTTTGTATAAAGGCAAAGGGAAAAACAGAGTGCAAAAATTATAGGGGAATAAGTCTGTTGAGTATTCCTGGTAAAGTGTATGGTAGAGTTATTATTGAAAGAATTAAGAGCAAGACGGAGAGTAGGATAGCAGATGAACAAGGAGGCTTTAGGAAAGGTAGGGGTGTGTAGACCAAGTGTTTACAGTGAAACATATAGCTGAACAGTATTTAGATAAGGGAAAAGGGAGTTTTGTGGCATTTATGGATTTGGAAAAGGCGTATGACAGGGTGGATAGGGGGCAATGTGGCAGATGTTGCAGGTGTATGGAATAGGGGTAGGTTACTAAAAGCAGTGAAGAGTTTATACGAGGATAGTGAGGCTCAGGTTAGAAAATGTAGGAGAGAGGAGATTATTTCCCGTAAAAGTGGGCCTTAAACAAGGATGTGTGATGTCACCATGGTTGTTCAATATATTTATAGATGGGGTTGTAAGAGAAGTGAATGCGGGATGTTGGCAAGAGGTGTGGGTTAAAGATAAAGAATCTAACACAAAGTGGGAGTTGTCACAGCTGCTTTTGCTGATGACACTGTGCTTTGGGAGATTCTGAAGAGAAGTTGCAGAGGTTGGTGGATGAGTTTGGTAGGGTATGTAAAAGAAGGAAATTGAAAGTGAATATAGGAAAGAGTAAGGTGATGAGGATAAAAAAAAGATTAGGTGATGAAAATTGGATATCAGATTGGAGGGAGAGAGTATGAAGGAGGTGAATGTATTCAGATATTTAGGAGTGGACTGTCAGCAGATGGGTCTATGAAGGATGAGGTGAATCATAGAATTGATGAGGGTAAAAGGGTAAGTGGTGCACTTAGGAGTCTGTGGAGACAAAGAGCTTTGTCCGTGAAAGCAAGAGGGAAATGTATGAGAGTATAGTTAAACCAACACTCTTATATGGGTGTGAAGCATGGGTGGTGAATGTTGCAACAAGGAGAAGGCTGGAGGCAATGGAGATGTCCTGTTTGAGATCACTGTGTGGTGTGAATATAATGCAGCGAATTCGTAGTGTGGAAATTAGGAGGTGTGAGATTACCAAGACTATTATCCAGAGGGCTGAGGAGGGGTTGTTGAGGTGGTTTGTACATGTAGAGAGGATGGAACAAAGTAGAGTGACTTCGAGAGTGTATAAATCTGTACTGGAGAAAAGGTGGGGTAGGTTTCGGCCTAGGAAAGGTTGGAGGGAGGGGTAAAGGAGGTTTTGTGTGCGAGGGGCTTGGACTTCCAGCAAGCATGCGTGAGCATATTTGATAGGAGTGAATGGAGACAAATGGTTTTAATACTTGACGTGCTGTTGAGTGGAAGCAAAGTAACATTTATGAAGGGATTCAGGGAAACCGGCAGGCCAGACTTGAGTCCTGGAGATGAGAAGTACAGTGCCTGCACTCTGAAGGAGGGTGTTAATGTTGCAGTTTTATAACTGTAGTGTAAGCATGTCCTCTTTCAAGACAGTGATGGAGTGAATGATGATGAAAGTTTTTCTTTTCAGGCCACCCTGCCTTGGTGGAAACGGCCGATGTGTTAATAATAAAATGAGAGGTATCACTGTAGTGCTGTTTTGGTACATAATAACGTATCTTTGAGAGGATGCCAACTGTCTGAATACTTTTTTTTGTAATATGTTGGATGTGGGTGTTAAATTTCAAGTTGCTGTCAAGGCAGACCCGGGAATTTTCCCTCATTATGCTTATCAATAAGAGTATTGTTAATCATAACGTTTAGTTGGACATTACTTGTTCTGCTCCCAAACATAATATAGAAGGTTTTGTCAATGTTAAGTGTGAGTTTATTGGTAGTCATCCAGGTTGATATTTTTAAGAGCTCTTTGTTAATAATGTTACTGAGTGACCCCTCAAGGGGGGGTTCCTCGAAGCTGGTAAGTGGCTCTTGATCTAGGGAATTGGATCTGTGCTCCGGTTCCCTGAACTGAGCCTGAATATCTTCCATCCCCTCCTACAGGCGCTGTATAATCCTACGGGTTTAGCGCTCCCCATGATTGTAATAATAATAATAATAATGCTACTGAGTGATGCTAAATTTGGGTGGGAGATGACAAAAGTTGTATCGTCAGCAAAGAGAACAGGTCTAAGTTGTTGAGATACATTTGGAAGATGGTTGATGTATAAGAGAAAAGCAGGGGCTATGGATGCTTCCCTGTGGAACTCCAATGTCCTGGGGTCTTCTTAGAATGTTGTGTCCTTAATAGAGACGTTTCCTATCTGTTAGTAAGGTAATACTTTATATATATGGACGGCTGTGTATCCTGGCAGTGTATAAATGTCTGTTGTGTCTTGCCTAAGGCAGGTTTCAGTGAGAATAATACAAGAGAAGGTTGTATTTAAGGAATCTAGGAATGCCAGAATCATCATAGTGCTTACTCAGGGATCTAATGTTGTAGTTAGGAATTTTTTATATTCCTAGCATTATTGAGGACAGTTTTGGCTTTCGGTTAAGTTATTCCTAAGATTTAGATTATATAAATTTAAATCTGGGTCTATGTCAGCATTCAGCATTCAGGGTAGCAATGGCAAGGTGGAATTGTAGACAGTTAACTGGTAAATATTATTAAATTATAATGAATTGTGAGAAGCGTATTTAATGGTAATAATATTGTGGAATTTTTTTACATAATTTCCTAAATGAAGAACATATAAATGAATAATAATAATTGTGTATTAAAATGTGATGCTATTTGGACCCTTCGATAAATTTTATGTGAACGGGGTGTGGAACAGCTGCTAAGTGATTCCAGGAGAGGGTCACCATAGTGAATTTAATGTGTGTACACTAGTTGTTACAATCCTCTAATAATCCGGCATCATCGAGGCCATAATGGGGTGTTTCAGCCTGGATTTGTAATAGGAACTCGTGTTAATGTCCCCTGTTGAAGAACTGGGACAGGAAATTTGCGGACCTCAAGAATTACGTGTGGAGGATGGAAAATAAATGCGGATATCACTCACACCGGGAAGTACACCATTAGTCCTTGAATTTAGACACTAACTGGCCAGTGTATGATCTAGGTGTTAGGCAAGTGTTGTAGCATGATCCATCTACAGTAATTAAATGGTAAGTGTTAATGCCAATTATATTTGTTGTTCCCAGCAAGCCCAATTCTATACAGTCCACACAACTTTAATTACCAGAGTAGCTAGTTTTAATATTATAATTTTTAATATAATGCCAGGTCTAGCATTTTGTGAGAGTGGTGAAGAAGTGGGCAGTTGAAAGAGTTACAGTTCAGCTACCTACTGTGACGCCAAGCCCATGATGACACTCTTCAAATCACTTGTTCTCTCTAGGCTGTAATACTTCTGTACACTAAGGGCCCCCCTTCAAGGCTGGCGACACTGCAGACCTGGAGAGTGTACAAAGAACTTTCACAGCACACATAAGTACGATAAAGCACCTAAATTACTGAGAACGGTTGAAGGTCCTTGATCTGTATTCCCTGGAAAGCAGGCGAGAGAAATACATGATAATATACACTTGGAAGGTCTTGGAGGGATTGGTACCAAACCTGCACACGAAAATCACTCCCTATGAAAGCAAAAGACTCGGCATGAGATGCAACATTCCCCGATGAAAAGCAGGGGGCCACGAGTACACTGAGAGACAACACCATAAGTGTCCGGGGCCCAAGACTGTTCAACTGCCTTCCAGCATACATTAGTAAGGATTACCAATAGACCCTGGCTGTCTTCAAGAAGGCACTGGACAGGCACCTAAAGTCAGTACCTGACCAACCTAGCTGTGGTTCGTACGTCAGTTTGCGTGCGGCTGGCAGTAACAGCCTGGTTGATCAGACCATGATCCACCATGAGGCCTGGTCTCAGACCGAGCCGTGGGGTGTTGACTCCGAAACCCTCTCCAGGTAAACTCCAGGTAAGTCCCACTTACCTCACCCAAATTACATGCAGGTAATAATTCAGGTGATATCCTGTAAATATCATGCAGGTAATTTGCTCACATAATAATACTAATAATAATAATAATAATAATAATAATAATAATAATAATAATAATAATAATAATAATAATAATAATAATAATAATAATAATTTTTCACAAGTATCTATAATAAAAGAATGATTGGACAAAGTTTTTGTCAATGAACAATGTCCAAGTAAATTAGACAAAAGTGAAAATACAATGATAAAATATCAGTTAAACAATGATTGCAATGCTAGTACAATGATTGCAATGCTAATATAGTAATTGCAATGCCAGTTAAGTACTATAAGGTAGGATAAAACACAGTGAGCTGGTAAGTAGTAGAAAATGGCAATAGGAAACGAAAAGTAAATAATATTAAATATAACATGTCAAAAGAATAATTATACAAGGATTGCAATATTAATTAAGTACTAGGTAGGATGATGCAGGATGAACTGGTAAACAGTACAGAATGGAAATAGGATGGCCTGCACTTTGAAATTTGTAGGCAGGTTGCAAGGTATAAAATAGCAAAATCTAACAAGTAAATAATAGCCCAAAAAACTGCACGAGAATGAGGTAGTTACATTGCACTAAACTTGGGATATTGTAATAATGACTATAGATTAGTTAGTCTCGGTAAGGTCGATATCTCTAAGGAAGTTAGATAGCTCATATTCATTTGTGATTGTATACATACAGCCTATAACTGTTTTCATCACTATGACTTTGCAATCTCGAGTCGAACACTGGTGAATTTTGTCATTATGTTCTCGTTTGAGTTTTCTTAACCTAATAGGTTCCGATGTTTTCTAGTAAGACACTCTTTAACATACACTGTACTCTTCTTTTATGGAAGATCTGCTCAGCTCTCTTTTTTTCTCACTTTGGAAGTCATGAATTAGATTTGTGCTGTATATATCCTATTTTACCAAGTTTTATTGAAGATATGTAGATATTAGTTTCCATAGTATGACTTGTGAATGCTTCTTATTCCCTCCAGATCTTCTGTGCTGATGTTCAATAACATTGTCAACTTATGCTGCACTCTGCTTTATTGCAGTCGCGATCATCGAGGAACAAAGGCCTGGCATCGTGCAGTTATGGAATACCTAAAAAATAACTAGAAATATTTCGGTCCCGCAGCGACCCAAGTATTACCCTCTCAAATTCGTCCACTAACCTTTGCAACTTTTCTTCAGAATCTCCCAAAAGCACAGTGTCATCAGCAAAAAAGTAACTGTGACAACTCTCACTTTGTGTTAGATTCTTTATCTTTAAAACCCACTTCTCTTCCCAACACCAGAGTATTCATTTCTCCCCCCATCTATAAAAATATAGTGATATCACATATCCTGGTCTAACGCCTACTTTTACTGAGAAAAAATCTCCCTCTCTCTCCTACATACCCTAAATTGAGCCTCACTATCCTCGTAAAAACTTTTAACTGCTTTCAGTAACTTGCTACCTATGCCATACACTTGCAACATCTACATTGCTCCCATTCACCCTATCATATGCTTTTCCAAATCCATAAATTCAACGAAAACCTTTTTACCCTTATTTAAATACTGTTCACTTTTATGCTTCACTGTAAACACTTGGTCAACACATCTCCTACCCTTCCCAAAGACTACTTGTTCGTCTGGGATGCTGCTCACGTTTTACTCTTTATTCTTTTAATAATAACTCTACCATACACCTTACCAGGTATACTCAAAAGGCTTATTCCCTATAATTCTTACAATCTAGTTTATCCCTTTATCTTTATACTGAGGAGCTATGCATGCTCTCTGACAATCCCTAGGCGTCTTCCCCTCTTCTTTACATTTATTAAATAAAGCTCCAACCAATCCAAAACTATATTTACATCAGCTATTAACATTTATGTCTTAATCCCAACAATCCCAGCTACTTTACTCCCTTTCATTCTACCCATGGTCTCACGTATCTCCCTCACACTCACATCTGACTCGTCCTTACTCCTAAAATATGTTATACCTCCCTGCCCAATGTACAAAATCACAGCTTCCTATCTTCATCAACAAAATATTTTCTCCATCTCCCTACATCTCCAACTTCCCATCTAACAACTCTCTTACATTTTTAACTGTCAAATCCATTTGTCCCCTAGGCTGTCTTAACTTACTAATCTCACTCAAAACTTTTCCTATTCTCAGCAAAATTTGTTGACAGCATCTCACCCACTCTCTTTGCTCTCCTTTTACATTGCTTCACCACTCTCTTAAACTCTCTTTTTCTCTCCATATATTCCTCCCTCCTTATATCACTTCTACTTTGTAAAAACCTTTCATATGCTAACTTTTTCTTTTTTACTACCCTCCTATATCCACAAACTTCTGCTGAACACTCCAACATTGCATTCTTAAATTTACCCCATTCCTCTTCAACCTCATTGCCTACCAATACCTTCTTATGTCTTACCCTAACTGCCTCCCCTCTTTTACTTGCTGATGCCATTCTCCTTGTATCCCATCTAATATTTACTTTCACTGTACCTACAACTAAAAATTATCTGATATATCTGGTGCCCCTCTATAAACATGCACATGTTGAAGTCTACCAATCCCCTTTTATCCACCAATACATAGTCCAACAAACTACTGTCATTTTGACCTATATCATATCTTGTATAATTATTTATCCTTTTTTAACCATACATTACCTATTACGAAACCTTTTCTATACAAAGTTCAATCAAAGATCCCCTCAACATTTACCCCTGGCACCCCAAAATTATCTACCACGCCCTCATAACCTTTTCTCCCACTATGGCATTCAGGTCCCCTACCACAATTACTCTCTCACTTTGTTCAAACTCCTAAACACTCACTTAATATCTCCCTAAATCTTTCTCTTCTTCATTTCTCTCTTCTCCAGGTGCATAAACAATTATTATAATCCATTTTTGGTGTCCGACCCTTATTTTAATCCACATAATCCTAGAAATAATACATTTATATTTCCTCTTCTCCTTCCGTAACTGATCCTTCAATATTATGGCTACCCCTTCCTTAGCTCTCAGATACATCTGACCTAATTTTTCTACCAACAGTTGCTTATATATTACCCTAACTCCTCCTTTAGTTTATAAATTTTCTCGTTGATGCTATTTTCCTGGTAACCCGTCTACCCTTTACTCTCACTTTAGTGAGAGTAAATTATCTGTTATATATGTTGCCCCTTTATATAGGGAGGAATTATCTCTCAGTCCACAGCAAGATTTATATATATATATATATATATATATATATATATATATATATATATATATATATATATATATATATATATATGTAGAATTCTAAGAGCAGCCGAAATATTCACAAAGCACAGCGTACCTTGTCATGAGGTTCGTAGGTTCGAGTCTCCGTCGGCCAGAGATCAGTGTTTGTGAATATTTAGCCTGCTCTTGCGAATTCCTAGCATTGTAAAAATCTCTAGTTGTGTCGATGCATGAAGGGGATGAGATGAAAAGCTGTAAGCCTCCTGCCTGAAAGCTGGCTGCCTTGGAATAACGTCTAGCGAAAGCTGGATGCCAAGGTATTGGACCAGTGTGGTACGGTCGGCAAAGCACTGCGTACCTTGTCATGAGGTTCGTAGGTTCGAGTCTCCGTCGGCCAGAGATCAGTGTTTATATATATATATATATATATATATATATATATATATATATATATATATATATATATATATATAATGTCTGATTAGGTAAAACTGGTCAATTAGCAAGAACTCATTTAAAATTAAGTCCTTATAAAAATTTCTTTATACGTTTAAAGATTATTTTTTTCATTTATGTTAATGTAAAATTTATAATTTTGTACCAAGAGAAACTTTGAAACCTACCTACCTATTAAACAAGCGCAATTTAATTTAGCTTGACCCAACTAAATATATTTTAGATACGTTAACACAATTTAATAATAACAAACACAATGAAATATATTTTTCTTTAGGTTCAGAATGATTTTTGCAAATTATTGCATACACAAATTTTCACTTGTCTTATATGGCAAGAAGAGCTTTGCATTTAAGTAAATCTAAAGTTTACTAATCGGCACGATACATATATATATATATATATATATATATATATATTTTATATATATATATATATATATATATATATATATATATATATATATATATATATGTCGTGCCGATTAGGTAAAACTTGGATTTTGGCTTAAATAGCAACGCTCACCTTGCCATATAAGACAAGTGAAAATTTGTGTATGCAATAATTTCGCTAAAATCATTCTCAACATAACGAAAATATATTTCATTGTGTTTGTTTATTATTAAATTAATGTTAACGTATCTAAAATATATTTAGTTGGGTTAGGCTAAATTAAATTGCGCTTGTTGTAATAAGGTTAGGTAGGTTTTCAAAGTTTCTCTTGGTAAAAATTATAAATTCTTACATTAACATAAATGAAAAAATATATCTTTAAACGTACAAGAGAAAATTTTAGAAAGAACTTAATTTTAGATGAGTTCTTGCTAATTGACCAGTTTTACCTAATCGGCACGACATATATATATATATATATATATATATATATATATATATATATATATATATATATATATGTCGTGCCGATTAGGTAAAACTTGCTATTTTGGCTTAAATAGCAACGCTCACCTTGCCATATAAGACAAGTGAAAATTTGTGTATGCAATAATTTCGCCAAAATCATTCTGAACATAACGAAAAAATATATTTCATTGTGTTTGTTTATTATTAAATTAATGTTAACGTATCTAAAATATATTTAGCTGGGTTAGGCTAAATTAAATTGCGCTTGTTGTAATAAGGTTAGGTAGGTTTTCAAAGCTTCTCTTGGTACAAAATTATAAATTCTTACATTAACATAAATGAAAAAATATATCTTTAAACGTATAAGAGAAAATTTTAGAAAGGACTTAATTTTAGATGAGTTCTTGCTAATTGACCAGTTTTACCTAATCGGCACGACATATATATATATATATATATATATATATATATATATATATATATATATATATATATATATATATATATATATATATATATATATATATTTATAAATTTTACATTAACATAAATGAAAAAATATATCTTTAAACGTATAAGAGAAAATTTTAGAAAGGACTTAATTTTGAATGAGTTCTTGCTAATTGACCAGTTTTACCTAATCGGCACGACATATATATATATATATATATATATATTATATATATATATATATATATATATATATATATATATATATATATATATATATATATATATATATATATATATATATATAAAAGATAACTCTAGGTAGTAGGTTGGTAGACAGCAACCACCCAGGAGGTGCTACCGTCCTGCCATGTGAATGTGAAACAGAAACCTGTAACTGTTTAACATAATGGTTAATGGTAGGATTGCTGGTGTTCTTTTTTGTCTCATAAACACGCTGGATAATGGGTATGTCTTGCTACTTCTACTTACACTTAGGTCACACCACACATGCATGTACAAGCATATATATATACACACCCCTCTGGGTTTTCTTCTATTTTCTTACTAGTTCTTATTCTTGTTTATTTCCTCTTGTTTCCATGGTGGAGTGGAACAGAATTCTTCCTCCGTAAGCCATGTGTGTCGTAAGAGGTGACTAACATGCCGGCAGCAAGGGCTAGTAACCCCTTCTCCTGTATACATTACTAAATTTAAAAGAGAAAAATTGTGTTTTTCTTTTTAGGTCACCCTTCCTCAGTGGGATTTGGCCGGTTTGTTGAAAAAAATAATATAACTGTACCTAGAACTAATTCTACTTGCTTGTACCCAATACCAATGTAATATTAATTATCTAATATCTTATTTTAAATAATTAGGCTATATTTATTCATAGATATATTTTTTTCTTGTTAAATATTAATAAATTTGAGATCACGCTGTTGTTACGTAATATATTACTTCTGGATTTGAACAAAGTATATTTTACATTTCCTGGATCACTATCGTACATATAATATCCTTCTTTCAACATCATATCCTAAGAGTTGATTTTCGCTCGAAGTCCCAGTGACAACTGTAAAAGACCAATGTCTTTTGTTGTTACTACTGCACCTTTTCCTTGTTGTCAAATCTTATAATTTACCACTTCGCTACCTAAATGTCACCAACATTTCCAAACTTATTTTCTACTGCTGATTTATTTTCCACACGACAATCATGTGGCTCGTCACTGACAACAGCAGCAGCGAGGATCTGCTTCCTCCAGAGACGATGTATAATTTGTATTCATGTCATTTATCTCTGTAACCAACCCAGTGTTTTGCTGCTGCCTGAGCGCTCGGGCTCTCATCTGGTATTCCGTGGTAATGTCGAGCTCTACGACTAAATGTTGAGCTTGCTAGATATGCACGAGGATGTTGCAGGATAGATAATGTGAAGAGACAATAATCGCTGTGACAAACTGCTGCCACGTAGGCACTTCCTTGTAGACACTGGTTATTAGCACTGCCTCTAGACACTGCCTCGTAGACGCTGCCTCGTAGACACTGCCTCGTAGACATTGCCTCGAAAACACTGGCTATTAGACTCGCCTCTTAGACTCTGCCTCGTAGATACTACTTCGTAAACGATGTCACTTAACACTGTTTCGTAGACACTGCCTACTAGACACTATCTACTGACACTGTCTACTAGACACTGCGTACTAGACACTGTCTACTAGACACTGCGTACTAGACATTGTCTACTAGACACTTAACATAAGAAAGAAGGAACACTGCAGCAGGCCTACTGACCTATCGAGGCAAGTCCATGTCACTTCTCTGGCTTAGACCTGACTACCTGGATTTAACCCTCTCCAGGTAAACTCCAGGTATTCAGGTCACTTCCATTTAAGGAAGGAGCACGGCATAAGACCTAGTAGCACACGCTAGTCAGGTCCAACTCACACCCACCCACACCCACTCATGTATTTATTTAACCTATTTTTAAAACTACACAACGTCTTAGCTTCTATGACTGTACTCGGGAGTTTGTTCCACTCATCCACAACTCTATTCCAAACCAGTGCTTTCCTATATCCTTCCTGAATCTGAACGTTTCCAACTTGAAACCATTGTTGCGAGTCCTGTCTTGGCTGGATATTTTAAGCACGCTATTTACATCCCCTTTATTTATTCCTGTTTTCCATTTATACATCTCAATCATATCTCCCAATTCTACGCCTTTCTAGAGAGTGCAGATTCAGGGTCCTCAGTCTATCCTCATAGGGAAGATTTCTGATACATGGGATCAACTTTATCATCCTCCTCTGTACGTTTTCCAGAGCATTTATATCCATTCTGTAATACGGTAACCAGAACTGTGCAGCATAATCTAAATGAGGCCTAACCAAGGATATATAGAGTTGAAGAACAACCTGAGGACTTCTATTATTTATACTTCTTGATATGAAGCCAAGGATTATGTTAGCTTTATTGTGAACACTTATACACTGTTGTCTTGGTTTCAGATTAATGCTAACCAGAACTCCTAAATCCTTTTCGCAATGGTTATTTTCCAGTCCAACATTTAGAACTTTGTATTTGTCTATATTAAACTGCATCTGCCACTTCTCCGACCATTGCATCAGTCTATTCAAATCATCCTGGAGTGCTCTAATGTTCTCATTAGAATGAATTGGACGGCCTATTTTGGTGCCATCAGCAAATTTGCTTATGTCGCTATTTAGTCCCTTATCTATGTCGTTTATATAATTTGTGCCTCGAAGACGCTGCCTCGTAAACACTGCCTCATAGAAACTGGTTCGCATACCCTGCGTCGTAGACGCTGCGTTGTTGATACTCGCAGACACTGTTACTCAGACACTGCTTCGAAGACACTGCCTCATATACAATGCCTCCTAGACACTGCAATTTTAGTAGAAAAAAATATTTTTTTAGAAAGCAATCTATAAAATAACAGACTGCCATGGGTGAAACCGTAATTCAATAAAATATGCTTCCAGTTAAGATACACCAACACATGTTTTTTCAAGTCGACCAGAAAAGAAATTCTCAAATTATTACATGGAAATAATTATTTTATTAAAATTGGTAACTTTAAATTTATAGGCGAGGTGAAAGCCAAGCTTTCTTTAATAAGGCCTATGAATGCTGAAAGTTTGAAGCCTACCAGAAAAGGCATTCTTCAGTAACTTCCAACTGTGACCCCTTGTTGCTGTGTCCCATCTCTGGGAAAATCCTGTTAATGTCCACCTTGTCGATTCTTCTCAGTATTTTATATTTCGTTATCATATCTTCCCTAACTCTCCTGTGTATGTGTGTGCGTGTGCGCATTGTGTATGTGTGTGCGCATTGATCACTACTGGGTCCCTTCTCCCTGCTCCATGAGCTTTATCATACCTCGTCTTAAAACTATGTATGGTTCCTGCCTTCACTACATCACTTGCCAGACTATTCCACTTCCTGACAACTCTATGACTGAAGAAATACTTCCTAACATCCCTTTGAATCATCTGAGTCTTCAGCTTCCAATTATGACCCTTGTTTCTGTGTCACATCTCAGGAACATCCTGTCTCTGTCCACCTTATCTATTTCTCCCAGTATTTTGTATGTCTACCCTAACCCTCCTGCCCTATAGTGTCGTCAGGCCGATTTTCCTTAACCTTTCTTCGTAGGACATTCCCCTTAGCTCTGGAACTAGCCTTGTTGCAAACCTTTGCACTTTCTCTAATTTCTTGACGTGCTTGACCAGATGTGGGTTCCAAACTGGGCTGCATACTCCAGTATGGGCCTGACGTACACGGTGTACAGAGTCTTGAACGATTCCTTACTGAGGTATCGGAACGCTATTCTCAGGTTTGCCAGGCGCCCATATGCTGCAGCAGTTATCTGGTTGATGTGTGCTTCCGAGACGTGCTCGGTGTTATACTCACCCAAAGATCTTTCTCCTTGAGTGAGGTTTGAGTCTTCGGCCACCAGTCTTCTCTGTCTGCGGTCTTCTTTGCTCTTCCCCGATCTTCATGACTTTGCATTTGGTGGTTAAATTAAGAAGCCAGTTGCTGGACCACGTGTCCAGCATGTCCAGGGCTCTTTAGTCCTGCCTGATCCTCATCTGATTTAATTCTCCCCATTAACTTCACATCATCTGCGAACAGGGACACTTCTCAGCCTATCCCTTCCATCATGTCATTCACATACACCAAAAATAGCACTGGTTCTAGGTCTGACCGCTGTGGACCGCTTGTACAGGAGTCCACTTGATACCTCATCACGTACCATGACTCGTTGTTGCCCTCCCCGTCAGGTATTCTCTGATCCACTGCAGTGCCCTTCCTGTTATATGTGCCTGATCCTCTAGTTCTGCACTAATCTCTTGTGAGGAACTGTGTCGAAGGCCTTCTTGCAGTTCAAGAAAATGCAATCAACTCACTCCCCCTCTCTGGTGTTTTAATTTTGTTTCCATGTCATAAAGCTCCAGAAGGTTTGTAAGATTTGCCACCCATGAATCCGTGCTGGTTGTCGATTATAATCTTGTTCCATTCCAGGTGATCCACCCTCTCCTCCTGATAATCTTCTCCATGACTTTGCATACTATCCCTCAGTGATACTGGTCTATAGTTTAGTGCCTTCGTTTCTTTTCCTTTCTTAAAAATGGGGACTACATTTGCCGTCTTCCCTACCTCGGTAGTTGCCCAGTTTCAAGGGATGTGTTGAAAATTGTGGGTTAGTGGCCACACAGCATCTCTGCTCCCTCTCTGGAGTTACGGAGATGTTGTCCCATCCACTGCCTTTGAGGTATCAAAGGGCACTTATCAGCTTCTTCACCCCCTCCTCACTTTGTGTATTTCATCCAACACTTCTTGGTATATTCTTTGTTGGCGTTTCCCTCTGTTCTGTCTTCCCAGAGTCCTTTCTGTTTCCACAAAT
>WNWK01006189.1:89259-109164 GCA_009830355.1 Cherax destructor | reverse complement strand
TTCGAATGTAATGTATGAGGCAGGTGCGTCACCAATCAAGCCACGGAAGGCTTTTCAAACCCCAATATACGTGGATAAACATTCTTATTTTACTTTTAATTACATATTTTGGTCATTTCTTTTACTTACCTACTTGATCTTGACTTACTGGTACTTATGCACTTAAAGTTACTTATTTATTTTAGTTTACTCACGTACTTCCCAGTTCCATTTTCTGTGATTAAGTTCATTATAGTGTGTTAGTAAGTTCATTTAGGCACAGGTTCATATAAGTACAATTATTATACAGTGATATATGAGGAAATTGCGTAGAATAACCTCTAAAAATTCATGAAAGGGACTTATTTGCATTGGTGTCGTTGTAAGTGACCTTGAAGGTGAGTTCTCTCACTCTGTGTTCACTACCACAGTGACCTCTCACACACCATCTCTCACTCACTTTCTCTCAGCACTTGTAGCAGCAGCAGTGAGAGAGACGTGTTGAGCAGTGTGGCAGTGAAGATCAGGTCGTCGCGTCTCGCTCTTCTGGCCACACCCGCGACGACCATGAGTGTACAAGCCACATACATGATTTTCAGACAGGTGAGTACAATATCACCATGACTTGTGACTTTAGTTTATTCGTGTATACCTAGTTGAGTGAATCTTATTGTAGCCAGGTGGCCCAGTGGTTAACACACCGGCCTGGAGTTTTACCACGTACTTGCCGCCAGTTTAAACCACACCCGTACCGTGGTTTGAGTGGAATGTTTTAATTTTTAAGGGTATAATCATAAGCAAGTTCATTTGGGTACAGGTACACCTAAGTACAATTATCATGCATAGTGTAAATTACCCAGGATAACCCAAAAAAGTCAGTGATTTCCATTTTAACATCTAGGCTTTAATTAAACAATAATAATAATATCTTTATTTACTACCAGTATATGTACAAGGTATACAGATCATAGCTGACATCAATGACATACTACTATATAGAAAGCCCCTTGTTATGTTGAGCATTTCCCGCAAATTAGGTCAGTTTTGTCCCCAGGAAGTCACCCACACCAGTCCACTAACACTCAGGTACCTACTTACTGCAAGGTGAACAGGGACAGCAGGTGTAAGGTAACATGCCCAACGTCTCCACCCGAGCCGGGGATTCAACCCTGGCCACTCAATGTGTGAGGCAAGTGCGTTACCAACCAAGCCACGGAAGGCTTTTTAAAACCCAATATACCTAGATAAATTTTCTTTACTTTTAATTGCATATTTTATTTATTTCCTTTACTTACCTACTTTATTTTGACTTTCGCTTATTTATATTAGTTTACTTTCCTACTACCGACTTCCATTTTCTGTGATTAAGTGCATTATAGCGTGTGTCGGTAAATAAGTGTTTATTTAGGCATAGGTCCATATAAGCACAATTATTATACAGTAACATATGTGTAAATTACCTAGAATAACCCCAGAAAAAGTCATAATAGCGAGTTATTTATATTGGGGTCCTTGTCAGTGACCTTGAAGGTGTGAGCTGCTAGCTCTCTCAGTGCCTTGACTATCATTGTGGTGTAAGCTCTCACACACACACTCACTTTCTCTCAGCACTTGTAACAGCCCTGAGGAAGCCACATGTTCACCAGTGTACCAGTGACGTTCAGGTCGTCGCTTCTCGCTTCTCTAGCGCCTTCCGCGAGGACCATGAGTGTACAAGCGATAGACATGATTTTCAGACAAGTAAGTGGGTTCTTTGTAACTTTGAATGGGCATGTGAGGTTCCCCAGTCTTCTAATAACATGTTCATCTCCCCCTATAATCTACCTTGTCCATAATTACTATCGCATTTGCTTTGTTTCGTAAGGTGAAGTCCAGGATCTTTACTTAATTCATGGTATAACTTAACAAATCTTTGAGGACATGTTATTAGAAGATGGGTAATTACGTGCCCCTTAAGGGTATAATCATAAGTTCACTTGGGTACAAGTACACATCAGTCATATATAGTGTAAATTACCCAGGATAACCCAAAAATAAGTCGGTGACTTATTTCTGCTGTACTGATGGATAGACTTTAACATTACAAGGACCCCAATGGGAATGTCATTTTGACTGACTTTTTTGGGTTATAATGGGCAATTTACACATGTTAATAGGTATGATTATACCTGCGTGTACCTGTACCTACACAAACTTACTAATGAACCATTTAGTAGCAAATTAATTCGTATTTCTACTTACATTTTGAGGACATGAGACGCCCTTCTTTCCTTAACTTTATTCACCTCTACATAAATAGTTATTGTGTGTAAATAACCCCCCAAAAAAACTCAAGTTACTTATTCCCATTGAGATTCTTGACAGGTCGTAAATATTTAGTTTGTAGTTTCTGAAAATTATGTAGAAATCTGTTATTACCACCTTACATGATCATGTAATTATGGGTCGTTACACCAGAGGTCATTTTAGTTTTTTTTTGGGGGGGTATTTTATCCCATTGCGGTTGAATAAGACTCTGTTAAAAGATTTACTATGTAGTGAGTCTTGTATTCCACTAATACAGCATACTTGTACCGTACTGTAGTAAGTAGGTAAGCTTAATTAGGTACAAGTACACATAACTATAAGTGTCAGTTACCCGCCTGGGTAACCCCAAAAATGTCAAAATGACTTTTTTTTTTTTTTTGTATTTTTAATAGGTTTTGGTGTACAAAGCCGTGATTTGAATATACATCGAATTCGTGACCACTTTCATTATTAAGACATGTGCAACAGGTGTCTTCATTGATGAAACGTTTCGTCTACACAGTAGGCTTCTTCAGTCAATTACTGAGGCAGCAGTAGTAATGAAATAAATGTAATCAGTCTCCCATCTTGCAGAAAAAGTATTTGAGGTGATCAGTCCGTCAGCCTCAGGCCGTGTCTGGAGACAGCCTTGAGCCTTTGTGGCGGCCTTGAGCCTTTGTGGCGGCCTTGAGCCTTTGTGGCGGCTGTGTCTGGAGACAGCCTTGAGCCTTTGTGGCGGCCTTGAGCCTTTGTGGCGGCCTTGAGCCTTTGTGGCGGCCTTGAGCCTTTGTGGCGGCCTTGAGCCTTTGTGGCGGCCTTGAGCCTTTGTGGCGGCCTTGAGCCTTTGTGGCGGCCGTGTCTGGAGACAGCCTTGAGCCTTTGTGGCGGCCTTGAGCCTTTGTGGCGGCTGTGTCTGGAGACAGCCTTGAGCCTTTGTGGCGGCCTTGAGCCTTTGTGCCGGCCGTGTCTGGAGACAGCCTTGAGCCTTTGTGGCGGCCTTGAGCCTTTGTGGCGGCCGTGTCTGGAGACAGCCTTGAGCCTTTGTGGCGGCCGTGTCTGGAGACAGCCTTGAGCCTTTGTGGCGGCCGTGTCTGGAGACAGCCTTGAGCCTTTGTGGCGGCCGTGTCTGGAGACAGCCTTGAGCCTTTGTGGCGGCCGTGTCTGGAGACAGCCTTGAGCCTTTGTGGCGGCCGTGTCTGGAGACAGCCTTGAGCCTTTGTGGCGGCCGTGTCTGGAGACAGCCTTGTCTCCTGACCAGTAAACCAACAATATTTCACAACCTGGAGTTTACCTGGAGAGTTCTGGGGGTCAACGCCCCCGCGGCCCGGTCTGTGACCAGGCCTCATGGTGGATCGTGGCCTGATCAACCAGGCTGTTACTGCAGTCCAACGTACGAACCACAATCTGGCTGGTCAGGTACTGACTTTACGTGCCTGTACTACAGAACAGTTATTGACTGCATCAACGTCTCAGGTGTGTAAAGCTTCTCATACAAAGCTCTAAACAGAGCCAAGCTCAGTGAAAGTCCGTGCAGTTATTTATGTCTGGCTTTGTAGTTTCACTTTGATCCACCTTCGCTGTAAGGTTATTAGAGAGGCTCTGGCACTATGATAGCAAAAGACTGGCCAAACGGTGCTACATTCCCTCAATGATAAGAAGCAGGGCGCCACGAGTACACTGAGACAAGTGTTAGGGGCCCAAGACTGTTCAACTGCCTCCAAGCATACATAAAGGGGATTACCAATAGACCCCTGGTTGTCTTCAATACCCCCTGGTTGTCTTCAGGACCCCCCTGGTTGTCTTCAGGACCCCCCCTGGTTGTCTTCAGGACCCCCTGGTTGTCTTCAGGACCCCCTGGTTGTCTTCAAGACCCCCCTGGTGGTCTTCAGGACCCCCCTGGTGGTCTTCAGGACCCCCCTGGTGGTCTTCAGGACCCCCCTGGTGGTCTTCAGGACCCCCCTGGTGGTCTTCAGGACCCCCCTGGTTGTCTTCAAGACCCCCCTGGTGGTCTTCAGGACCCCCCTGGTGGTCTTCAAGAGGTAGCTGGACACAGTCAGTACCTGACCCCGGGTGGTTCCTAGTGGTTTCGTGGCCAAGAGGTAGCTGGCACAGTCCCTGATCCACCCGAGGCTGGTTCATACGTTGGTAGGGCTGCCGCAGAACAACCTGCTATTAGTCTATGATCCGGGCTGGTTATAGACCGTGCGCATGACTGCGCTTGACATAACTCAGATACATTAGATAATGATTTTTGGGTGGTTGAAACCTGTGTTAGCAAATCAGTTAAAAACTTGGTCACATTAGATAGATCGTGGGATTTTTACCATGGTGGATTTAGCCACCCAGGATGCCCACAATTGTCATCAGGACTATCTTATTCAGTTGTGGTCCTTCAATTTGTCCAGGATGCCACACACCATTCACTACACCCAGGACCTATTACTGCAATGGGTGAAGGACGTAGGTGTTGAAAGTCCTCACAAGAAATCAATAAATGAATGGGCTGATGTGATTGTATTTATATCTTAAAACCTTTTGATAGTCCCTCATGAAGAGTTAGTTTGTAAACTGTCAAGTATAGAGGGGTAGACCTACCTCTCTATACCTGGAGGGTCTCAGGTAACGGCATGGCAGGCGGACCTCATGGTGGATCAGGGCCTGATCAACCAGGCTGGTACTGTTGGCCGCACGCAAACCGACGTACGAACCATAGCCCAGGTTTTTTTTTTAAGACAACCAGGTTTTTTTTTTAAGACAACCAGGTTTTTTTTAAGACAACCAGGTTTTTAAGACAACCAGGTTTTTTTTTTAAGACAACCAGGTTTTTTTTTTAAGACAACCGGTTTTTAAGACAACCAGGTTTTTTTTTTAAGACAACCAGGTTTTTTTTAAGACAACCAGGTTTTTTTTAAGACAACCAGGTTTTAAGACCAGGGTTTTTTAAGACAACCAGGTTTTTTTTTTAAGACAACCAGGTTTTTTTTTTAAGACAACCAGGGTTTTTTTTGAAGACAACCAGGGTTTTTTTTGAAGACAACCAGGGTTTTTTTTGAAGACAACCAGGGTTTTTTTTGAAGACAACCAGGGTTTTTTTTGAAGACAACCAGGGTTTTTTTGAAAACAACCAGGGTTTTAAGACAACCAGGTTTTTTTTTGAAGACAACCAGGGTTTTTTTTGAAGACAACCAGGGTTTTTTTTGAAGACAACCAGGGTTTTTTTTGAAGACAACCAGGGTTTTTTTTGAAGACAACCAGGGTTTTTTTTGAAGACAACCAGGGTTTTTTTGAAGACAACCAGGGTTTTTAGAAACAGTTTTTCAAGACAACCAGGGTTTAGACACAGGTTTTTTTACAAGACAACCAGGGTTTTTTACAAGACAACCAGGGTTTTTCAGTTTTTTACAAGACAACCAGGGTTTTTACAAGACAACCAGGGTTTTTTTTTAGAACAGTTTAAGACAACCAGGGTTTTTTTACAAGACAACCAGGGTTTTTAGACAACCAGTTTTTTTACAAGACAACCAGGGTTTTTTTTTACAAGACAACCAGGGTTTTTAAGACAACCAGGTTTTTACAGACAACCAGGGTTTTTTTTGAAGACAACCAGGGTTTTTTTTGAAGACAACCAGGTTTTTTTTAAGACAACCAGGGTTTTTTTTTGAAGACAACCAGGGTTTTTTTGAAGACAACCAGGGTTTTTTTTGAAGACAACCAGGTTTTTAGCAAGGTTTTTTGACACAAGACAACCAGGGTTTTTACAAGACAACCAGGGTTTTTTTTGAAGACAACCAGGGTTTTTTTACAAGACAACCAGGGTTTTTTTAGAAGACAACCAGGGTTTTTTTTGAAGACAACCAGGGTTTTTTTTGAAGACAACCAGGGTTTTTTAGACAGTTTTTACAAGACAACCAGGGTTTTTTAAGACAACCAGGGTTTTTTAAGACAACCAGGGTTTTTTACAAAACAACCAGGGTTTTTCAAGACAACCAGGGTTTTTTACAAGACAACCAGGGTTTTTTACAAGACAACCAGGGTTTTTCAAGACAACCAGGGTTTTTTTACAAGACAACCAGGGTTTTTTTTGAAGACAACCAGGGTTTTTTTTGAAGACAACCAGGGTTTTTTTTGAAGACAACCAGGGTTTTTTTACAGACAACCAGGGTTTTTTTGAAGACAACCAGGGTTTTTTTTTTACAAGACAACCAGGGTTTTTTTTTTACAAGACAACCAGGGTTTTTTTTTTACAAGACAACCAGGGTTTTTTACAAGACAACCAGGGTTTTTAAGACAACCAGGGTTTTTAAGACAACCAGGTTTTTTAAGACAACCAGGGTTTTTTAGACAACAGGTTTTTCAAGACAACCAGGGTTTGTTTTAAGACAACCAGGTTTTTAAGACAACCAGGTTTTTTTTTGAAGACAACCAGGTTTTTTTAAGACAACCAGGTTTTTTTAAGACAACCAGGGTTTTTAAGACAACCAGGGTTTTTCCTTTTAAACAACCAGGTTTTTGAAGACAACCAGGGTTTTTCAAGACAACCAGGGTTTTTAAGACAAGGTTTTTAAGACAACCAGGGTTTTTTGAAGACAACTCAGGGTTTTTGAAGACAACCAGGGTTTTAAGACAACCAGGTGTTTTTGAAGACAACCAGGGTTTTTGAGAGGTTTGAAGACAACAGGGTTTTTTGAAGACAACCAGGTTTTAAGACAACCAGGTTTTTGACAAGACAACCAGGGTTTTTTTTGAAGACAACCAGGGTTTTTTTTGAAGACAACCAGGGTTTTTTTTGAAGACAACCAGGGTTTTTTTTGAAGACAACCAGGGTTTTTTTTGAAGACAACCAGGGTTTTTTTTGAAGACAACCAGGTTTTTTCAAGACAACCAGGTTTTTAAGACACCGTTTTTTACAAGACAACCAGGTTTTTTTACAAGACAACCAGGTTTTTTACAAGACAACCAGGTTTTTACAAGACAACCAGGTTTTTTTTTTTACAAGACAACCAGGTTTTTTTTACAAGACAACCAGGTTTTTACAAGACAACAGGTTTTTTTACAAGACAACCAGGTTTTTTACAAGACAACCAGGGTTTTTTTACAAGACAACCAGGTTTTTTTCAAGACAACCAGGTTTTTTTACAAGACAACCAGGGTTTTTACAGACAACCAGGGTTTTTACAAGACAACCAGGGTTTTTTACAAGACACCAGGTTTTTTTACAAGACAACCAGGGTTTTTTTTTTACAAGACAACCAGGGTTTTTTTTTTACAAGACAACCAGGGTTTTTTTTTTACAAGACAACCAGGGTTTTTTTTTTACAAGACAACCAGGGTTTTTACAAGACAACCAGGTTTTTTTTTGAAGACAACCAGGTTTTTTTTTGAAGACAACCAGGTTTTTTTTTGAAGACAACCAGGTTTTTTTTTGAAGACAACCAGGTTTTTTTTTGAAGACAACCAGGTTTTTTTTTTTTACAAGACAACCAGGTTTTTTTTTTTACAAGACAACCAGGTTTTTTTTTTTACAAGACAACCAGGTTTTTTTTACAAGACAACCAGGTTTGTTTTTACAAGACAACCAGTGGTTTTTACAAGACAACCAGGTTTTTTACAAGACAACCAAGGTTTTTACAAGACAACCAGGTTTTTTTACAAGACAACCAGGGTTTTTACAAGACAACCAGGTTTTTACAAGACAACCAGGTTTTTTTTTTTACAAGACAACCAGGTTTTTTTTTTTACAAGACAACCAGGTTTTTTTTTTTACAAGACAACCAGGTTTTTTTTAAACAACCAGGTTTTTACAAGACAACCAGGTTTTTTTTTTTACAAGACAACCAGGGTTTTTTTTTTACAAGACAACCAGGGTTTTTTTTTTACAAGACAACCAGGGTTTTTTTTTTACAAGACAACCAGGGTTTTTTTTTTACAAGACAACCAGGGTTTTTTTACAAGACAACAGGTTTTTTACAAGACAACCAGGGTTTTTTTACAAGACAACCAGGTTTTTACAAGACCCAGTTTTACAAGACAACCAGGGTTTTTTTACAAGACAACCAGGTTTTCAAGACACGGTTTTTTTACAAGACAACCAGGGTTTTTTTACAAGACAACCAGGGTTTTTTTACAAGACAACCAGGGTTTTTACAAGACAACAGGTTTTACAAGACAACCAGGGTTTTTTTACAAGACAACCAGGGTTTTTTTTTTAAGACAACCAGGGTTTTTTTTTTTAAGACAACCAGGGGTCTATTAGTAATCCCCCTTATGTATGCTGGGAGGCAGTTGAACAGTCTTGGGCCTCTGACATTTGTGTCCATGCTCCCTCTCCATAGGATGTTAAAAGCACCTGATAGGTGCTTCTTGCAGTTCTTCATGAACACGGAGTTCCATGAGTCTTCATGGGGGGGGGGAACTTTCAAAATATTTAAGATATAATACAATCAGATCAGCCCATTCATTCTTTATTGAACAATTTCCTTGTGTGGAGTGGGTTATGAGGGATGGTTGGTGGGTTATGGGGGTGGGAGGGTTCCAGAGATGTGACTGGCAGCACGTAGTAGTGGCCACGGTGGGGGAGGTGCAATGGGGTTAGGGGGTTGTTAGTGGGGGTTGTGGGGAGGCGGGGGGGGCTAGCTTTATCATGTTTTCACTCTATGGATCTTCATCAAGTCACATTTCGCATACACCATTCCACAAATAACTCACAAAAGACATTAATTGTGAAGTGTTGCAGCCGCGGTATAGCGAAGTTCACTCTTACCGTTGTATCGGGTTTGGTAGTTGCCGGAGGAGTAGTTTCCACTACATGACTCCTTCTTATGGCTGACTAACACACTAATCTGTGATTTTTTTTTTTTGCAATGCGTACAATGTACATTCTTCCCTGGGTTGTGTGTGCGCACTTGTGTGTTCCTTTGTGTGAGCAAGTTACAAAGGTGATGAACTCCAGGTAGATCTGGGTCCAGTCCCTGGACCCATTATGTACCTCTGTAATCTTTTGACTACCACCCACACGATGGGTATGGGGTGACTACCACCCACACGATGGGTATGGGGTGACTACCGCCCACAGGATGGGTATGGGCTGCATAATACATATATTAAACTAACTACCCTGGGTTGTCGGGCCTCAGGCGACTTGACCTGCTTAGGCCAGTGGGTGGCTTGGACCTGGCTAGCTTAGGCCAGTGGGTGGCTTGGACCTGGCTAGCTTAGGCCAGTGGGTGGCTTGGACCTGGCTAGCTTAGGCCAGTGGGTGGCTTGGACCTGGCTAGCTTAGGCCAGTGGGTGGCTTAGACCTGGCTAGCTTAGGCCAGTGGGTGGCTTGGACCTGGCTAACTACTACCACAGGACGGTAGTACCTCCCTGGGTGGTTGCTGTCTACCAGCCTACTACCACAGGATAGTAGTACCTCCCTGGGTGGTTGCTTTTTACCAGCCTACTACCACAGGATGGTAGTACCTTCTTGGGTAGTTGCTTTTTACCAGCCTACTACCACAGGATGGTAGTACCTCTGTGTTGTGGGGTTCTTTTCATAGATTTGGTAATATTAACAGACGATGAGCTTGGGTTTTGGTAGCGTTTAATGAGGCGTTGGATATACGGGAGCTGAGAGCCTATGCTTGTGTCCGTCTCGTATGCCTATTCGGATGGTACTGCCGCTACTAGGGCCGCAAAAGGCAGGCCTATGATTGGCTAATGCCAGATCACATGGGCAGAGGTTGGAAATCACGTGAACAGCCGTGGTGCAGCCGTTAGAAATACGAACCGTACACCTCCCTGGGTGGTTGCTGTCTACCAGCCTACTACCACAGGATGGTAGTACCTCCCTGGGTGGTTGCTTTTTACCAGCCTACTACCACAGGATGGTAGTACCTCCTTGGGTGGTTGCTTTTTACCAGCCTACTACCACAGGATGGTAGTACCTCCCTGGGTGGTTGCTGTCTACCAGCCTACTACCACAGGATGATAGTACCTCCCTGGGTGGTTGCTGTCTACCAGCCTACTACCACAGGATGGTAGTACCTCTCTGGGTGGTTGCTTTTTACCAGCCTACTACCACAGGATGGTAGTACCTCCCTGGGTGGTTGCTGTCTACCAGCCTACTACCACAGGATGGTAGTACCTCCCTGGGTGGTTGCTGTCTACCAGCCTACTACCACAGGATGGTAGTACCTCCTTGGGTGGTTGCTGTCTACCAGCCTACTACCACAGGATGGTAGTACCTCCCTGGGTGGTTGCTGTCCACCAGCCTACTACCACAGGATGGTAGTACCTCCTTGGGTGGTTGCTGTCTACCAGCCTACTACCACAGGATGGTAGTACCTCCTTGGGTGGTTGCTGTCTACCAGCCTACTACCACAGGATGGTAGTACCTCCCTGGGTGGTTGCTGTCCACCAGCCTACTACCACAGGATGGTAGTACCTCCCTGGGTGGTTGCTGTCCACCAGCCTACTAGCCAGGATATATATAACAGATACACTCCTCTGTGTATACAAGTGAAGCTTAGTATACAAGAGTGGCAACATAATGGTAACCTTGTTGAAGGTTGTCGTCGAGTTGACCTACTTGACTATGATGCAGTGATTCTGACGTAATGGTCATGAACAATGAATATTAATATACAATACTACGTAGTTCACTGATTAGTTTTAACCTGGGGTTGTAGTAACCTGGGGTTGTTCTAACCTGGGGTTGTAGTAACCTGGGGTTGTAGTAACCTGGGGTTGTAGTAACCTGGGGTTGTAGTAACCTGGGGTTGTAGTAACCTGGGGTTGTTCTAACCTGGGGTTGTTCTAACCTGGGGCTGTTCTAACCTGGGGTTGTTCTAACCTGGGGTTGTTCTAACCTGGGGTTGTTCTAACCTGGGGTTGTTCTAACCTGGGGTTGTTCTAACCTGGGGTTGTTCTAACCTGGGGTTGTAGTAACCTGGGGTTGTAGTAACCTGGGGTTGTTCTAACCTGGGGTTGTTCTAACCTGGGGTTGTTCTAACCTGGGGTTGTTCTAACCTGGGGTTGTTCTAACCTGGGGTTGTTCTAACCTGGGGTTGTTCTAACCTGGGGTTGTTCTAACCTGGGGTTGTTCTAACCTGGGGTTGTTCTAACCTGGGGTTGTTCTAACCTGGGGTTGTTCTAACCTGGGGTTGTTCTAACCTGGGGTTGTTCTAACCTGGGGTTGTTCTAACCTGGGGTTGTTCTAACCTGGGGTTGTTCTAACCTGGGGTTGTAGTAACCTGGGGTTGTTAACCTGGGGTTGTAGTAACCTGGGGTTGTAGTAACCTGGGGTTGTTCTAACCTGGGGTTGTTCTAACCTGGGTTGTTCTAACCTGGGGTTTTATAAATGCAGTCGTGCTGGAAGTCACATTCTGGTGTTAGGTAGAAGCATCTTCTCATTGGTATAAGTTGATTCCTGGATACTAATACAAACGAAGTATACTTATACCAAGTAAATATACCTCATTAATATCAACACCAGATTAGCTGAATAAAATCAAAGTTCAGACTTTTAATATACATTGTCCTGAAACTAGTATAGCAACTTAACCTTACTAGAAACAATTATATCTTGTACTTAGTGGATCAGTCAGACACGTATAGCACCTGTACGAAGACCGTGGAATACCTGGGAGGGGAATAGGGAGATGGAGAAAGTCTATCCACTAATGATATGTTGGGAGAAATGCTTACTCCCAGAGCTTTCTCCTTGCTCGTTGTGTTTACGAGATTGTTGCTGTAGAGGGGGAAGCTAGAATATAAGAAAGGAGCACGGCAGCAGGCCTACTGGCCCAAGCAGGCTAGTCAGGGTCAAGTCACCCACTGGCCTACACAGTAGGCTTCTACAGTCAAATACAGAGGCAGCAGGTATAGTAGTGAAATAAAGGTGATGTAATCAGTCCATGAACCATGGATAAAAAGTATTTGAGGTGGTCAGTCCCTCAGCCTGGAGAGTTCAGCTCTATAGTCTGAGGGACTCACCACCTCAAATACTTTTTCTCCAAGGTTGGTGGACTGATTACATCATCTTTATTCCACTACTACACCTACTGTCTATATATCTGACTGAAGAAGCCTACTGTGTGGGCCAAACATTGCACATGTCTTAATCTTCAACTGCCCGAAATACCCGGCATGACAGCGACTTAATCTGTACTTAGCAAATCAGTATTGTAATTACACATTGTTTACCTGGAGAGTTTCGGGGTTAACTCCCTGCGGCCCGGTCTGAGACCAGGCCTCATGGTGGATCAGGGCCTGATCAACCAGGCTGTTACTGCTGGTAAACCATACAAGGAAATAAAATCCTTAATCCGTCTGGATGTTTCATACAATTTCGAACACTAGCTACAATGTAGCAGACAACATAGTTCACAGCACAGTGCACACCTCGCAGAATCACTGGTACATAAACTTCACAGCAACTATTCACCACAGCATGATTTCACTACTCCATGACGCTGTCCTTCATGCAACACCGATGTTGCACCTGTAGATCCCATCTGATTATCATGGGGGAACGCTAAATCCATAGGGATTATACAGCTCCTGTGGGAGGCTGGAAGGCATTCAAGATCAATCCAGGGAACTGCAGTTAGTTTAATATACGTATTTTTATTATGCAGCCCATACCCATCCTGTGGGCGGTAGTTAAAAGATTACACAGGTACATAATGGGTCCAGGGACTGTACCCCAAAGTTTTGATAGCCACTGATAGTTCCCTAGATCAAGAGCCCCTCAGTAGCATCCCTTAAGGGACGATCCTATCTGATACTAGTTATCAAATGCATGATAGAAATGATGCATTAGCAAAGGTATATATGCAGTTTTAGACACATGTGGAACATCTGGGTATCTTTTTTGTAGACGTTTCGCCAACCAGTGGCTTCATCAATACAAGGACATAATGTAAAGAATTATCTACACAAGGTGAGGTAATCAGTCCGTCAGCCTTGAAGGTGAGCAGCCTGACCTCCAAGACTGACGGACTGATTACCTCATCTTTTGTTTTGTATATAATTCTCCACATTGTGTTTGTATTGATAAAGCCACTGGTGGGCGAAACATCTACAAAAAATGATACCCAGATGTTGCACATGTTTAATTCTGCATTATATACCTTTGTAATGTTGAGGTACAGTCCCTGGACCCTATACATCAATGATCTTCCCAACGTATCCCAACACCTGAAACCGATTCTCTTTGCTGACGACACGACTTAAGTAAGTTTATTCAGGTATACACAAATACATTTACATAGATTATCATACATAGCAGCATATGTGTAGAGAACCCTCCAGGATAACCCAAAAATGTCGCACTTATTTCCATTGGGGTCCTTTTTATACTTTAATATTTTACATTCTAGGATATATATGTTGTTATATTATAAAGAATATATGTATACTAGGAATAAGGTAAAAAGAGTTATTTACATATACATGTGTGTTAGCTAAAAAAAATAAAAAATAATTCTCCTCCCTTTCTGTCGCTACATTCATTAGGTACCTTTCTGTCGCTACATTCATTAGGTACCTTTTGGTTCTCTTCTTGAACTGGTTCATGCTATGACTGGCTTTGACATGTGCAGGCAGTCTGTTCCATTCCTTTATTGCTGTACAATAAAAGGTGTTTGAAGCCTGGCCACTGACTGTGGGTACTACAAAGTTGTGCTCTCTCCCCCTAGTACTATGACTGCTTTGGTTCCCAGCCTTGACAAAATTGGCAGCAAGATATTCTGGACACTGTTTGTGAGCAATTTTATAAACTTTATTTAATTTAAGTTGTTTTACTCTGTCTTCAATATTCAGCATATCCAATTGTTGTAATTCATCCTGGTCTACATGTTCTCTTGGGCCCAGGTCCAGGATGAATCTTACCATTTTGTTCTGTGTGATTTGCAGTTTATCTTTCAGTTTTTTGTCAATGCAGAGTACCATGAAGAGCAAGCGTAGTCAATATGACATTGTATAAGGGCTAGACATAGAGTCCTGCGAGCCTCAGTAGGTAGACACTGTGCTTGTCTGTAGAGGAACTTCAGTCTGGCATTCGCTTTCTTTACTACACTGTTACCTATCAATTCTCCTGACATGCATGGGTCAAAGGGGATTCCCAGATATTTTACTGAGGAAACTGAAGTGATGGATTCCCCATTACACCGGACATTAAAATTATTTACCCTGCTCAGTTTATATTTCGTGGAAAAGAGTATGGCTTCTGTTTTCCCTAGATGTAACGATAGTTTGTTGTCTACTAACCAATTGTGCTGCAGGACTCCAGTTCCAGTGTTAATACATTAGCTATATCTTGTGGGTCTTTATCTGACACTAACAGAGCACTGTCATCCGCATACAGTAGGAGTTTGCACTTGACACTGATGGACGTATCCTTTACATAACACAGGAATAATAAAGAACCCAGAATACTACCTTGGGAACTCCACATGCTATCGGCAGTGGTTCTGATTCCGTTTTGTTGATTTTGACAATTTGTTTCCTGTTGCTAAGATAGGACTTAAACCAGTCTGTGGAACCTATGCCGATAGCTTGAAGTTTCTTGCATAATATATTGTGGTTGACAGTATCGAAGGCCTTTTGCAAGTCTAAAGTTACCATTCCTATGAGGTTCCCTATAGACATTTCAGTTCTCATGTAATCCTCAGATTAATTAGGGAGGTGTCGGTTGAGTAAGATCTCCTAAAGCCTGATTGGTAACTATGAAGAATGTTGTTGTCACTAAGATATTTAACTACTTGATAGTACACCGCCCTCTCTAGAATTTTGGATATTACACTAGTATACTAACAGGCCTATAGTTGCTGACATCAGACCTACTATTTTTCTTGAAGATAGGAGTAACTCTGGCCTCCTTGAACCCCTCTGGCACTGTATTAGTGGTGATGGACAAATTTATTATGTGAGCAATGGGGATTGCCAGTTCAGATGCACCATCTTTTAGGAACTTAGACGGGATGTTATCTGGGCCGGTGCTCTTAGTTGGGTTTAACCTGCTTAGTTCTTTTTGCACGAAGTCATGAGATACACTTACTAGATGACAACTGTTTGGAGTTACTCCTTTATTGGTATAGTATGTTTTAAACTTATCAGAGTCTGTGTTAAAGGTATTTGATGCAGCTGGTAGCTTACTTACTAGTGTTGATGCCACAGTTGTGTAGTATGAATTAAAACAATTTGCCACTTTAGTTGTTTCGTGGCATATCTCGTTATCGACATTTAGAACTATGTTAGATCTATCTACGGGTTTATGGCTATACCCCAACTGTTTGAGTTGTTGCCAGAGCTTTCTAGGGTTATTCTCGTACTCTTCGATTTTTGAGCAATAGTGTCTTGCCTTTGCGCCTTTTATAAGCCTCTGCACTCTGTTCCTCACCCTTTGGAATTCATTTAGTGCTGCAATATCCTGTCTGTTTGCGTTAAATCTTTTTATCAACTGGTCTCTGAATTTCATATTATCTAATATCTCAGTAGTCGTCCAGGGTTCAGTTCTTCGTTTAATCCTAACCTCTTTAACTGGTGCAATATTATCAAGGATGGCAGTGAACATTGTTTTGAATTTTTCCCAGGCATCATTTACGTCCGTGCAACTTATCACTGACCAGTCACAATTGTGTAGCATATTTACCAGTGTTTCTTTACTGTAGTTTCTAGTTGACCTAACTTTTATTGTCTTGTGTAGGCCTATCCGTTCCCTAATAATTTTCCTGGTACAGTAAATGATGAAATGATCACTAAGACCTGTGGTAATGACCCCTGACTAACTAATGTTCTCAGGGCGGTTACAAAGTATGTGGTCAATTAGGGTAGCTGAGAACTGTGTGATCCGGGTTGGTGTATTAATTAGTTGCGTGTAACTATTTAAATCCAGAATTTGCTTATATCTTTTACATAGCCCGTTATTTTGCTGTTGAAAACAGATATTGACGTCTCCTAATATTACTGTCTCGTCATTGTTATCAAGTCCTGACAAGACTCTCGAAAAGTCCTCTAAGAACTGGTCATGGGTGGGAGGGCGATAACTAGTTCCTACTAAGATGGGTTTGGTCTTGGGTAGCAACACTTCAAACCATAGAATCTCCAGTTTATTGTCATTTAAATCAGGTCTTGGATTATAGGCTAAGTCGTTCCTTATGTAGGCACATACCCCACCACCTTTTCTATTCCTATCTAAGCGTTTTATATTGTAACCTTCTATTTTGACCTCGTCGTCAGTCACCGTATCATCCAACCAAGATTCCGAGATGGATATAACTGCCGCTCTAGTTCTGTTAGCTAGAATCCTAATCTCTGCCAATTTTGGAAGAAGTGATCTTGCGTTGACATGAATAAAGTGAAGGCCTGTTTTCCTAAGACAATCATAATCATCAATATATGACAAGGGGTCATTAGCATTAAAAATAGGTAAATTAATGTCATCGTTGTTAAAGGGTAACTGTGCCAAAGTGCATTTGTTACAAACAAAATGAAATCTGGCACCATTACCATAATTGAACACACCTCCATCATGCACCCAACTTTTACACAATTTACATCTGGTAATTTTACTGTTCTTCTTTCGTACCTTATTACAGTGTATACAAATAAACAAACAAAACAAACAAACAAATTTTATTTCATTGCAGATTACATGGGTATCGGTAGTTACAATGTAAATTGAGTGCAAGGAGAGCCACTGACATGCCATGGCATTAGGGGCAGCTTATTCTAGTCCTTAAAAACTATGTACTTAATATTAGAGAAATTTATTGAGTTTATTCTAGTTAAAAATTATTTTCAAAATTACAATATGATGAAATTTTACTGTTTAAATTATTATATAATGATATTAGATATTAGATTGTTACAGGTGCTAAGATTCTTGAATGATAATATAGAATTGAGATTATCTTAAGGAAAATAACATTGAGCATTTTTGACATTAACTTATAATATGAGTAGGGGGTAACATAATAGTAACATATTATTAAAAATTGAGATTATCGTATAGGAAAGTAACAATGAGCATTTTTCAAAGTAGTTTATAGTATGATCATTTAGTTTTGGGTGAGTAGGTGGTTTTTGAGTGGAGTCTTAAATTGATTTTCAGACAAGATTATCTTAATATTTACTGGTAATGAATTCCAGATTCTGGGGCCCTTTATGTGCATAGAATTTTTACATACGTTGATATGAACACGGGGTATATCAAAAAGTGATCTGTGTCTTGTGTTGTGGTCATGGGTCCTATTAAAGTTGGTGAGGAGAGTTTTGAGCAGAGGGTTTATATTAGAGTGTAAAGTTTTATATATGTAGTAGGCACAAGAGTAAGTATGAATGTTCTTTACGGTGAGTAGTTTGAGACTTTTGAATATTGGTGGAGTATGCTGTCTAGAGTGGGAATTTGTTATCATTCTGACTGCGGCCTTTTGTTGTGTTATGAATGGTCTAAGGTGATTTAACGTTGTTGATCCCCATGCACAGATTCCATAGGTGAGATACGGGTAGATAAGTGAATGATATAGTGCAAGGAGAGCTGATTGAGGTACATAATAGCGTATCTTTGATAATATGCCTACTGTCTTCGAGATTTTCTTGGAAATTTGTTGTATATGTGTTTGGAATTTAAGGCTACTGTCAAGGTGGATTCCTAGGAATTTTCCCTCTGTGAGTCTTGTGATGGGTGAACCATTGAGTGTTATGTTAAGTGGAACATTTGTGGCTTTGCTTCCAAACTGTATGAAGTAGGTCTTGTCAGTATTGAGAGTAAGCTTGTTAATCGTCATCCATGTTCATATTTTCTGTAATTCAGCATTAACAGTGTTGGCCAGTATAACTGGATTTGGGTGAGAGAAGACATATGTTGTGTCATCTGCAAATAAAATGGGTTTGAGTAGTTGTGATGCATTCGGTAGGTCATTTATGTAAATGAGGAATAGGAGTGGCCCCAGGACACTTCCTTGAGGGACTCCGACTGTAATTTGTTGTGTGGAAGAGTTCGCTCCATTTGTGTACACGTATTGGCTTCTGTTGGTGAGGTATGACTTTAGGTAGTTGAGCTGGTGGTGTCTGATATAATAATGGTTCTATTGTCTGTGCATTACATACAGCGTTATCATTACTAGCAACTAGACCCTCATTATCATCATGACTTATCTGTCTGTTTTGCACCTGTACCATAGATTGAGGTCCTGGATTAGTATGAATATCGCCACTTAATAGCGCCACTATAAAAGCTGTGCGCCACTGTTTTGTTTTGGAGATGTGGGGTTGCCCAACCTTGCGGCGATAGTGGCACTTACGTTTCTGGTATGATGGCCACTGTTGGGCTTTCACTTTCCATGGAGCTATCACCTCATTCACCTTTTCCAGACCCCATGACTGATTTCCTTCTTTCGAGAAATACACAATAATGATAAATATCATTATGACAGCCTGAACCCCTCTGATGCCAGCCATAGTTACTCCTCACTCTTTATCATTTTACAATAAAAATTTTTTTCTTTTCTTTACTTTTTATTAAAAAGAAACCACTGATCCTATCAGACACCTAGCAATGCCTAGTATCTACTCTAGAAATCACCACTGGTTACTAGTAAATTTTCTGTTATCACATACCTGGATTACCCCTCACTTGTCCCCTTACTTCGTAAACTCCCATCACTCCTCACTTCATAGTCCGGCTTCCCCTATCACACTTCTAACTCATTTCCATCCTGGCAGTGTAAAAAGAAGTTTTTCAAAGCGATGTCCGTCCACAGCCCCATCAGTCCCATATAGCGGGGCTCGTCGTTGTTGCTATTCCTCGTAGAGTTGATGTGTCAGCCATTTTTAAAAGTTTAGTTTGATATCTTTATTATGCACCCCATACCCATCCTGTGGGCGGTAGTCACCCCATACCCATCCTGTGGGCGGTAGTCAAAAGATTACAGAGGTACATAATGGGTCCAGGGACTGGACCTCAAAGTTTGATAGCTGAGCAAGTTACAAAGGTAATGAACTCAGATGGTCACAATCATGACAAGTTTTGATAGCTGAACAAGGTACAATGGTAATTAATTCACTAGTTACAAGGTAATGAATCATGTAAGTAAATTTACTTACGTCTGTACATGGTTGCACTCATGAACAAATTATAAAGCAATGAGCAATCTATTAGTCTACACCCATTTCTAAAAGCAGTGAGGAACTTGTCATCTCCCACCCAAATCTTGCTTCACTCAACACCATTGTTAATGAAGCGCTGCTAAAAATATCAACCTGGATGACAGCCAACAAACTTACACTTAACACTGACAAAACCTTCTACATTATGTTTGGTAACAAAACATGTGTTGCACAACTGAACATAATGATTGACAACACTCCTATTGCTAAACACAATGAGGGCAAATTCCTGGGCCTACACCTGGAGAACAACCTGAATTTCAGCACCCATGTCAACCACATAGCAAAAAAAAGTATCCAAAACAGTTGGGATCCTCTCCAAGACACGTTACTATGTACCACAATCAGTCCTACTCACACTATACTATTCACTCATCATCTATCCCTACCTCACCTATGTCATATATGCTTGGGGATCAACAACAACAAATCACCTAAAACCAATATTAACTCAACAAAAAGCTGCAGTAAGAATTATCACGCAAT
>WNWK01006189.1:28516-89159 GCA_009830355.1 Cherax destructor | reverse complement strand
CAATGTAAAAATTCTATGCACATAAAGCCCCAAAATCTGGAATTCATTACCAGTAAATATCAAGTTAACCTTGTCCGAAAATCAATTCAAGACTCTTCTCAAAGTCACCTACTCACCCTATACTAAATACTCATACTGTAACAAACTTCCAAACCCAATATTATTTTACTTAAGAAGATCTCATTTTGATATGTTCATCCTCCTTAACACTTGTTGCAATCTTATATCATCATATTGTCATTTAAAATCTTATAGTATCATCATTTTCTTAATTTGAAATAAAATATATACCTAGATGAAACTCTAAAAACTATTTCTAGTATTGTTATTATACTAGTATAGCATCAACATACTGTAATTTGAAATAAATTCTACAACTAGATTAAACTCAACCAATTTCTCTTGTATTGTCTTTAAATAGTATGTATAACCATTTAATAATTTAAATAATATAGAACTAGAATAAACTCAATCAATTTCTTTAGCATTAAGTACTTAGTGAATAAGTCTCTAGAATAAACTGCCCCTAATGCCATGGCATGCCAGTGGCTCTCCTTGCATTACAGTTTTATAATTGTATTATATTTGTAACTACCAATAACATTGTACACTTGTAACATGCATTGAAATAAAAATTATTATTATTATATTATTACTGTGCCTTGTGGAACACTGGGAGCCAGTACTGTGCCTTGTGGAACACTGGGAGCCAGTACTGTGCCTTGTGGAACACTGGGAGCCAGTACTGTGCCTTGTGGAACACTGGGAGCCAGTACTGTGCCTTGTGGAACACTGGGAGCCAGTACTGTGCCTTGTGGAACACTGGGAGCCAGTACTGTGCCTTGTGGAACACTGGGAGCCAGTACTGTGCCTTGTGGAACACTGGGAGCCAGTACTGTGTGGGAACACGGCGTACTGTGTGGAACACTGGGAGCCAGTACTGTGCCTTGTGGAACACTGGGAGCCAGTACTGTGCCTTGTGGAACACTGGGAGCCAGTACTGTGCCTTGTGGAACACTGGGAGCCAGTACTGTGCCTTGTGGAACACTGGGAGCCAGTACTGTGCCTTGTGGAACACTGGGAGCCAGTACTGTGCCTTGTGGAACACTGGAACCAGTACTGTGCCTTGTGGAACACTGGGAGCCAGTACTGTGCCTTGTGGAACACTGGGAGCCAGTACTGTGCCTTGTGGAACACTGGGAGCCAGTACTGTGCCTTGTGGAACACTGGGAGCCAGTACTGTGCCTTGTGGAACACTGGGAGCCAGTACTGTGCCTTGTGGAACACTGGGAGCCAGTACTGTGCCTTGTGGAACACTGGGAGCCAGTACTGTGCCTTGTGGAACACTGGGAGCCAGTACTGTGCCTTGTGGAACACTGGGAGCCAGTACTGTGCCTTGTGGAACACTGGGGCCAGTACTGTGCCTTGTGGAACACTGGGAGCCAGTACTGTGCCTTGTGGAACACTGGGAGCCAGTACTGTGCCTTGTGGAACACTGGGAGCCAGTACTGTGCCTTGTGGAACACTGGGAGCCAGTACTGTGCCTTGTGGAACACTGGGAGCCAGTACTGTGCCTTGTGGAACACTGGGAGCCAGTACTGTGCCTTGTGGAACACTGGGAGCCAGTACTGTGCCTTGTGGAACACTGGGAGCCAGTACTGTGCCTTGTGGAACACTGGGAGCCAGTACTGTGCCTTGTGGAACACTGGGAGCCAGTACTGTGCCTTGTGGAACACTGGGAGCCAGTACTGTGCCTTGTGGAACACTGGGAGCCAGTACTGTGCCTTGTGGAACACTGGGAGCCAGTACTGTGCCTTGTGGAACACAGCTTTTCACCGTGGCCGCCTCAGACTTTACTCTGTTGAAATTATTGATCCATCTACCAACTTTTCCTGTTATTCCTTTATCACGTATTTTGTGTGCTATTACACCATGGTCACACTTATCAAAGGCTTTTGCAAAGTCTGTGTATATAACATCTGCATTCTGTTAGTCTTCTAGAGCATCCAGGACCTTGTCGTAGTGGTCCAGTAGTTGGGACAGACAGGAGCGACCTGCTCTAAACCCATGCTGACCTGGGTTATGTTATTGATTGGTATCTACATGGGTGGTTATCTTGCGAAACATTTCAACGATAATGATACCCAACTGTTGCACATGTGCCTTAACCTACAATGTAAAGCAGCAATGTACAACTGATACCAGATTGTCAAGATAAGATATGGTTATGTAGTCACATGATTGTGGTGCACACATGTGTACTGGGATTGGCAAAGGTGCAGCAAAATGGTAAATTCTTGGGATTTGTGAATATTACAGTAATAATAGATGTTAGCTGCAGGTAAATGTTGGACCAACCCTGGTGCAGGTAAATGTTGGACCAACCCTGGTGCAGGTAAATGTTGGACCAACCCTGGTGCAGGTAAATGTTGGACCAACCCTGGTGCAGGTAAATGTTGGACCAACCCGAGTGCTCTACCTCGATTGGTAGAGCACTCGGCTCACACACTGAGGTTTGTGGTTCGATCCCCAGTATGGGTGGAAACATTAGGACGTGTTTCCTTAAGATACCTATTGTCCCTGTTCACCTAGCAGTAAGTAGGTACCTAGGTGTTAGGTGACTGGTGTGACTGGCATCCTAGGGATAAAATTAACCTAAGTTGTGGGAAATGCTCTACATAACCAGGTACTTTCTATATAGTATGTCATTGGTGTCAGCTATGGTCTGTATAAGTTGTATCGTGTACTGATAGAAATAAACATTATTATATTGGGTTTTTCTTTCTTCTTTTGACTAAATTTTTAATGGTTTTAGATTAAATGGTATGACCCTGATATTGGGTCTTGAAGACAACAGCCAGGGGTCTTGAAGACAACAGCCAGGGGTCTTGAAGACAACAGCCAGGGGTCTTGAAGACAACAGCCAGGGGTCTTGAAGACAACAGCCAGGGGTCTTGAAGACAACAGCCAGGGGTCTTGAAGACAACAGCCAGGGGTCTTGAAGACAACAGCCAGGGGTCTTGAAGACAACAGCCAGGGGTCTTGAAGACAACAGCCAGGGGTCTTGAAGACAACAGCCAGGGGTCTTGAAGACAACAGCCAGGGGTCTTGAAGACAACAGCCAGGGGTCTTGAAGACAACAGCCAGGGTCTTGAGACAACAGCCAGGGGTCTGAAGCACAGCCAGGGTTTGAAGACAACAGCCAGGGTCTTGAAGACAACAGCCAGGGGGCTTGAAGACAACAGCCAGGGTCTTGAAGACAACAGCCAGGGTCTTGAAGACAACAGCCAGGGGTCTTGAAGACAACAGCCAGGGTCTTGAAGACAACAGCCAGGACTTGAGACAACAGCCAGGGTCTGAAGACAACAGCCAGGTCTTGAAGACAACAGCCAGGGTCTTGAAGACAGCCAGGTCTTGAAGACAACAGCCAGGGGTCTTGAAGACAACAGCCAGGGGTCTTGAAGACAACAGCCAGGGGTCTTGAAGACAACAGCCAGGGGTCTATTGGTAATCCCCCTTATGTATGCTGGGAGGCAGTTGAACAGTCTTGGGCCCCTGACACTTATTGTGTTGTCTGTTAGTGTACTCGTGGGGCCCCTGCTTTTCATTGTGGGCATGTTGCATCTCCTGCCAATTCTTTTGCTTTCATAGGGAAAGGAAAAGACTGTTAGATGTAAATACCTCCTTCAACCTCCATTACCCTACCTTCATTTCTTTCACTGCATTACCAAAATGTTTTTCTCCCTGTCCACAGTTATTTGACCGGGAGACCTGCACGTATACCTACCTGCTAGCAGATGCCAAGACCAAGGATGCTGTGCTGGTTGATCCTGTCATTGAGCTGGCTGAGAGAGATGCAAATTTAGTCCAGGAACTGGGGCTCAACCTAAAATACGCCAGTACGTGTATTTCTTGACATTTGTAATTTAAATTACTTATGATAAGTCATGTTACAATCTGTGTATATACCTGGAGTATACCTGGAGGGGGTTTTGGGGGTCAACGCCCCTGTGGCCTGGTCTAGGACCAGGCTTCATGGTGGATCAGGGCCTGATCAACCAGGTTGTTACTGTTGGCCGCACACAACCCGACGTACGAACCACTGCCTGGCTGGTCAGGTACTTACTTTAGGTGCCTGTCCAGTGCCTTCTTGAAGACAGCCAGGGTCTATTGGTAATCCCCCCTTATGTATGCTGGGAGGCAGTTGAAAAGTCTTGGGCCCCAGACACTGTGTTAGTGGCACCCCTGCTTTTCATTGATGGAATGTTGCATCTCTGCTGAGTCTTTTGCATTCATAGGGAGTGTATACATGTATATATATAAATTACATTGGATCTGTTATTTTTCAAGTGTTTAACATTTAACATTATTTATTCTTGGGGAAGGACTAAACCCACAAGGGTCATACAGCATTTGGGATATGGGGAGAATGAGAACGATCTAAAGAAGGGGGTAGCTCACATTCTGTGGCTCAAGAGCTCTTCAGTTGCCTTGGTCATGGACTGGGCTGTGGGGGCATTGACCCCCTGAACACCCTCCAGGTATATCCTCCAGGTATACCCCCATAATTATAAAATATAATCCTCTAGGTATACACACAGATGATGATCAAACTAAATGCAAATTATGTGATCAGGCATATGGTCACTGTCTTGAACACTGTGCTGAATTGTCCACTTGTTGAGGAATATAGAGATAGACAGTATAATAACCCATGTGACATGTCAAGATATCTTATTAATGAAAATAAGATACCAGTTATACTAAGCAAATTTCCTAAATTTGCTTGTAAAATATAAGTGAACTGTAGATATAAATCCATATGTACAATTATTAACCCTTTTGGGGCCTAGTGCCTAGGCCTTTTGTGTATCCATATGCTCTTGCGCTACCGTCCACAGGATGGATATGGGGTGCACAATAAACTAGCCACTTCGGTGGCAAAATCTAATCTAATCCCTCGAGGCAGCTTTAAGGCTTCCCCTTTGAAGGGATATATAAATTTTTTTATTTAAATATGGTTGTCATAAAACACTACAAACTTTCTTTTAAAAGCTTGGCCATAAATTTACTGAATTAGTGAGGAAAGTGTGCATGTACACTCAGTGCACTTGAGTGTGTGCACATATGTACACAGCTAAGTGGGCACTTAGCAGGTGTAATGTTACCTCTCATTTGTGAGTGTTACTCTTCATCGTGGTCTCTTACGCTGGTGAAGGGCTCTTGATCTAGGGAGTTAGACCTAAACTTCGTTAGGTCAAACTTCATTACCACATAATGAATTTGTTCCCATAAGGACGAATGTAAATTAGATTAGTCGTTTCAGACCCCCAAAAATACACTTACATAATTGTTCGAGTTTGGAGCTGTACGAAAACCGAGGGTCCACTGTATTCCAAAGGCGCTGTGTAACCCCTATGATTTTAGCGCTTCTGATTGTGTGCTCTGCATATTAAGGGGTTTTCTGCATGCATTCTTAAATGTCATTGACGTCTGTACATTGTATCATGCTGAATGAATCTTAATTGTACTTGACAGTGAACACCCACATGCACGCTGACCACATCACTGGCTCTGGTCTGCTGAAGAAATTGATTCCTGGTTGTCAGTCTCTCATTGCTAAGGTAATGTATATTTCTGCCCGCTGAATAATACGTACTTTATATCCAAGGATATACATACATGTTTACCTGGAGTTTACCTGCAGAGAGTTCCGGGGGTCAGCGCCCCCGCAGCCCAGTCTGTGACATTCTCTCTCGGTCCGTTTGCGAATTGTTAAGGAAGCATATATACATTGAGAGGTGTATACCTCAGTGTATATACAATGAGTTGTATCTGTTTCTTGACTGGTAATGAACAGGTTACATAGTGTTAATGATCCTTGTGTAGTAGGTAGGTTCTAAACCCAGTTAACCAACCAAATTTATTAAGCATTTATAATATTTTTAGTTCTCTTCTTTTTCATTCACATCTTAAAATTTTAATTAAACAATTTCAATCCTTTATTTTCAATTTATTTTAGTGCAGTTAGTCTTCACGGTATTCTCTATAAATGTAAATTTTTTTCTAAAATGTTTTGTATACAGTAATTAGTAACCTATCTTGTGCATTCTACCCAACATACTTCTTCACTTGTATAAAGAAATTGCTGGTTTGAGGTTATTGAAAAGTCCCCTCAAATTCTTGGCCTGACAGTGGTTAATACTTTTGTGTACCAAATTTTTACAGCATGGCCGCCCATGTTGTATTTTTCAAAGAAGAATTTTAGCACTGCATATGATTATAAATATTAACTCAAAGTACAGGGAGCAAGGGGCTAGTAACCCCTTCTACTGTACAGCTAGCCCTCCACTTTCACGCGTTCCACTTTTGCGAGCTTCGAACATTTGCGAATGCCCAGCCGCCCAATCATATGTATTAAACCATAACATGTACATACTGTATATACAATATTTTATGATGTTTTCATGTGTTTTATGATTGTTCATGGGTCAATAGGTTAAGGAAGCAGTATTGTTAGGCTAAGTAAATGCTATTATTATGTTTCCCTACAATATACGTATTTGCGCATCAAAACATTCGCGAATGCTACAGTACAGTACAGTGGACCCCTGAGTAACGAACACCCCGGAAATCGTACAATTATGTAAGTATAATATTGTAAGTGCTTGTGGAAGTGTATTTTTGGGGGTCTGAAATAGACTAACCTACGTGACATTATTCCTTAAGGGAGTAAATTCGTTCGGTAATTACACTTGAGCAGGCTTCTGGAATGAAGTTTTTACGTTACTCGGGGGTCCACTGTATTATTATATTTCACAACATCATGTTTGGACACCAAACATTTGTGAATTTTCAAGATTCGAGAGGTTCTTGATCCCCTAACCCTCGCGAATGTGGAGGGCCACCTGTATACATTATGAAATTTAAAAAGAGAAACTTTCATTTTTCTTTTTAGGTCACCCTGCCTCGGTGGGATATGGCCGGTTTGATGAAAAAAAAATGCAAAGTACAAAGTGTGCATATTATGTATATTGAGTAAATATAAACTTTTTATTAGTGACATGAGGGGAGATGTTGTCTGGAAAATAAAAAGAATGCTCATTCTAGCCAGACATTTGTTATAATGTATTTTAGATGATTTGTTGTTCATTGATTCCCATTCACATAGTATACTGTAGGTAAGGGAAATTTAAGTTAAGAGTTTAAAAAATGTTTAAAAAATGACATGTCTAAACTATGTTCAAATTTCATAGCTTAAATACTCACCTATACTCATTGTAAAATATCTACAAAAATTCTTACAATTTAGTTTTAAGTTAATTTTAAGTCTGCCCAAAATGCCCTGCATATTAGGGGTTTTAGGCATGTACACCTCATGTAATCTCAATAACCAAATGTAATTCTTTGTATCATGTCCAAATAAACTATTATTATTATTATTATTATTATTATTATTATTATTATTATTATTATTATATATACAGGAGTAGTAATATTATTTGAGGTACCAGGTACAGTAATGCATTTTTATAGTCTTCCACATTGTTATCTAATAGGAAATGTTTAAAAGTATATATACAGTGGACCCTCGGTTTTCACCGAAAATTCTTTCCAGAATGCTGCTCAAGTGCCATTACCGAACGAATTTACTTCCTTAAGAAATAATGTCACGTAGGTTAGTCTATTTCAGACCCCCAAAAATTACGAAAATACACTTACATAAATGTTCGAGTTTGGAGATGACCGAAAACCGAGGGACCACTGTACAGTCATCCCTTGGTTTTCAATTTTAATCCGTTCCAGATGGATCAGCTAAAACCAAAATCGGTGAAAACCAAAACTATTTTCCCCATAAGAAATAATGGAAATTCAATTAATCCGTTCCAGAAACCCAGTAGTTTGGAAAAAAAAAAAATTGGGGGCCTTAAAGATAGATTTACATGCACAAATGAATGAACTCTGTGGCACTTACCTTTATTGAAGATTGATGTTGCTGGATGGAAGAGAGGGAGGAGGGGAGAGGAGAGAGAGACCCTATTTTTTGGAAGGGAAATCCCCTTCCATAAGGAATTTAGGTACCAAGTCCTTATCCGGGGTCACTTCCCTGCATGCCTGCTACACTCCCTCCCTGCCTGCTACACTCCCTCCCTGCCTGCTACACTCCCTGCATACCTGCTACACTCCCTCCCTGCCTGCTACACTCCCTGCATACCTGCTACACTCCCTGCATACATGCTACACTCCCTGCATACATGCTACACTCCTGCATACATGCTACACTCCTGCATACATGCTACACTCCCTGCATACATGCTACACTCCCTGCATACATGCTACACTCCCTGCATACATACTACACTCCCTGCATACATGCTACTCCCTGCATGCCTGCTACACTCCCTGCATACATGCTACACTCCCTGCATACATGCTACACTCCCTGCATACATGCTACACTCCCTGCATACATGCTACACTCCCTGCATACATGCTACACTCCCTGCATACATGCTACACTCCCTGCATGCCTGCTACACTCTTAAACTCCATCATGTTTCTCACTTTCTTTACCAAAGGACTGGCACTAGGAGCTTTCTTTGGGCCCATGGTAGCTTATTTAGTAGTCACACACAATAATCAACGGCCAAAAACAATGAATTGTTAATAAATGTTTTGTATGAACTCCTGGGATGATGTTCACTCAAGCATAAACAATGCTACACTGCGTGACAATGTGCGTGGGTGGTGGTCTAGCGGGCTTTGTATGTGCGGGGCACTGGTGGACAGCTTCCGTACCCTCAGTGAAAACTGAGACAATCGGTGAAAACTGAGACAATTTTTCCATGAAAAAAAGTGATTGAAAACCAAAATCGGTGAAAACTGAGACAATTGAAAACCAAGGGATGACTGTACAGTGGACCCCTGGTTTACGATTGTCTCCAAACTCGCCCTTTTATGCAAGTTTATTTTTGTAAGTGCTTTTGTAAGTGTATTTTTGGGGGTCTAAAAGGACTAATCTAATTTCCCTTTTCTTGCATTTTCAATGTTTCTTTATCTTGAACAGTACATTTCAGCAAGTTGTCATTTCTCATGCAGTGTCTCTTAAATATTTTAATGACTTATACAAAACTAGTTCCATATTTTTTTTTTCAATTTTAACGGCCCAGTCTGTGACCAGGCCTCATGTTGGACCAGAGCCTGATCAACCAGGGTGTTACTGCTGGCCGCACGCAGTCCAACGTACGAACCACAGCCTGGCTGGTCAGGTACCGACCTTAGGTTCCTTATGGGAATAAATTCGTTCATTCAGTAATGGCACTTGAACAGCATTTTTGAACGAAAAAATGACGTAATCCGGGGGTCCACTGTATATATATTTTCCTGGCTAAATGTTGGTAATTTTAATGTTTATCATACTATTTCAGGCATCCGGAGCTATGGCTGACGTTCATGTTGAACATGGTGATAAAGTATCATTTGGGAATCACACATTAGAGGTTCGCAGTACCCCTGGTCATACCAATGGTTAGTAAATATAACTATCTTAGGATACTGCTAGTTATTGGCTCTGTTTTTTTACTGTGTAAAGTTTAGCTCTGGTAAGCCAGTGGCTGCCATTTCAAACTAGTGTCAAAAGACACTTGTCTTGTTTTCTGAAGAATAAAACTCCATATTCCTCATTATATACAGGAGGGCCCCACTTATACAACAAGCTAGGTTCTGGGTTGCTGTAGAGCCCCACTTCTACAGCAGATTAGGTTCTGGGCTACTGTAGGGCCCCACTTATACAGCAGGTTAGGTTCTGGGCTACTACTGTAATGTGAAACATAGGCCTTTTTTCACTTTCAAATGCTTATAAAAACCTGATAATGTGTTTACACAATCATATTTTAGGTAACCAATGTAGCTAGGCCTAATATATGTATATACAGACCTAATGCATATACAGTACACACATTACTTGCCTTAAAATATTTTCGTCCTTAGCATATAGTGAGTGATTAATATAATTATTATAGGTAGCCTGAATAAATGAAGAATGGATATAATTGAAAACTGCTGTATTAGCGAAATACTATAGTGAAGTGCTGTAAAGCAGGGGGGGGGGGCTGTATACAATACACAGAAATGTACTAATGTACTTAATTTGATGTACATTAGTTTATATTAATCTCTAACTATGTAAGGGATTAAAGAATATTGCAGTTAATGGTTAGTAATTAGAGCTGAAATGTAAACACTGAGCTATATACAGTATTCTTTATTTCTACAAATAAATTTAAGAAGTCTTTATTCTCAGGTTGTTGCACGTATGTAAGCCACGATGGTAAGTTTGCTCTCACCGGTGATGCCTTGTTGATACGAGGATGTGGCAGGACGGACTTCCAGGAGGGCTCCGCTGACACACTCTATGACTCTGTACATTCTCAGATCTTGAGTCTGCCTAATGAATTCTCACTTTATCCTGCTCATGATTATAAAGGTGACTAGCATGTGTGTGGAATTTTATTTATCATGCATCATACAATAGTGTATTGTATGTATTATATACTTGATATAGTACTTTCTAACTACAGTGGTACCCCGACTTACGATGGTCCCCAAACACACCCTTTTATGTAAGTTTATTTTTTTAAATGCTTTTGTAAGTGTAATTTTGGGGGTCTAAACAGACTTAGTTCTATTTTACATTATTTCTTAAGGAGATAAATTGTTGGTAATGGTTCATTAACAGCATTCTGGAATGATAAATATCGTAGTAGGTACCACTGTACCCAGTTACCTTCCTATACAGTAGGACCCCTGTATCCGTGGGGGATATGTTCCAAGGACTTGCTGTGGATACCGAAACCACGGATAGTAGCAAACCCTATAAGTCCTATACATAACTATTATAAAGTTTAATTGATAAATTATGCACAATAAGTGGAGAATTATCAACTTTTTCACAGATGGGAAGCACTTTATGGCTTCTCTTAGGCTTTGAAGAACTGCCACCATCACTATTGTGCTTTGGTGTCGTTATTATGCAAAATTAAGAGGCATTTTTGGGCCACAGTAAACCTTGGATAACTGAAACTGCAGATACCAAATCAGTGGTGCCTATGCTAACCTTCCTATGGTGTAGAAATACACCTAGTTGGATGAATCTTATTGAAGCTAGCTGGCCCAGTGGCTAACGCAGTGGTCTGGAGTTTTGAGACTCTCTGATCGCGGGTTCTAACCCTACCCGTGGTATAGTTTGTTTGCAATCGTGTCATTACGATTTCATGAGTCGGTTCTACTGTATACCCAATTACCTTCCTATACAGTGGTCCCTTGGTTTTCGTGCATCTCCAAACTCTAACATTTATGTAAGTGTATTTTCGTAAGTGCTGTTGCAAGTGTATTTTTGGGGGTCTGAAATAGACTAACCTACGTGACATTATTTCTTAAGGAAGTAAATTCGTTCGGTAATGGCACTTGAGCAGCATTCTGGAACGAATTTTCGGCGAAAACCGAGGGACCACTGTATATCCAATTATGTACCTTCCTATATACCTGTTTACTCACTTACCTTCCTATTTACCCACTTACCTTGCAGCACACTTAGCAACCTACCTACCTACCTTTCCAATCACCAACCAATCCAAGTAACATATTGCATGAGATGTAATTGTTTTCACATAAGCTATGTTCTGTATTACAATGAGTTGACGCTTCCCGGCTTCTGCAACAGGTCTTACAGTAACTACTGTGGCAGAGGAGAAAGTGTATAACCCACGACTCACTAAACCCAGGGAAACATTTGTGGATATTATGAATAATCTTAACCTGGACTACCCCAAAAAAATTGGTAAGTACGAATATACTTTTCAATTGACTGTAATAAAATGTTATTTGGAGTTCAGAGCTAAATTTTTATTGTTTTTTATATTGATTAGAAGAATTTTGGGGTTGTTGAGCTTTGGTAATATTTTAATAAGGAAAAATACACTTTTTTTTTTTTTTTTAATATATGGAAAGCCAGGTGTACCTGGAGCATACCTCGAGGGGGTTTCAGGGGTCAATGCCCCTGTGGTCTGGTCTGTGACCAGGCCTTGTGGTGGGTCAGGGCCTGATCAACTGAGCTGTTACTGCTGGCCTCATGTAAATCAACATACGAACTGCAGCCCGGCTGGTCAGGTATTGACTTTAGGTGCCTGTCCAGCTTCTTGAAGACAGCCAGGGATCTATTGGTAATCCCCCTGGGAGGCAGTTGAACAGTCTTGGGCCCCTGACACTTATTGTGTTGTCTCTTAGTGTACTTGTGGCACCCCTTCTTATCATTGGAGAAATGTTGCATCTCCTGCCCAGTCTTTTGCTTCCGTAGGGAGTGATTTTCACGTGCAGATTTGGGACTAGCCCGTCTAGGATTTTTCAAGTGTATATTATCGTGTATTTTTCTCGCCTGTGTTCCAGAGTACAAATCAAGGGACTTCAACCGCTCCCAGTAATTTAAGTGCTTTATCATACTTATATGTGCCATGAAAGTTCTTTGTATATTCTCCAGGTCAGCAATTTTGCCTGCCTTGAAGGGGGCCATTAGTGTACAGCAATATTCCAGCCTAGAGAAAACAAGCAATTTGAAGAGAATCATCATGGGCTTGGCATCCCTAGTTTTGAAGGTTCTCATTATCCATCCTATCATTTTCCTAATAAATGTGGTAGATACAGTGTTGTGATATTTGAAAGTGAGATCCACTAACATTATCACTCCCAGGTCCTTCATATTAGTTTTTCACTCTGTTGTCATTGGAATTTGTTTTATACTCTGATAGTTTTTTATTTCCTCGGGTTTTCCATAGATTAGTTTTAATTTGTTTTCAGTGAACTTCATATTGTTTTTTTTGTGGTCCATTTAAAGATTTGGTTAATGTCCACTTGGATATTGGCAGTGTCCTCGATGGAGGACAGTCATGCAAATTCGGGTGTCATCTGCAAAAAAGGAAGACACGGCACTGTGGCTAATATCTCTGTCAGCTATTTCAAAATTTTATGGCCAAAGTGATGAGAACAGAATTATTGTAGAGAAACTGATGGAATTAGAAATAAATTAGAATGTGTGGATCAAGTTTGCTTTGTTTCACAATGATGAGACTTTTATAAGTTACAAGAGCTGTTAAAATACGTTCAGGGTTTATAAAAATCATGTGACAGGATGTACAGTGGAGATCGGCTGTTAATGTTGGTAATGTAAAGTAAGTAAAGTAAAGTAAATTTTATTTCATTGCAGATTACATAGGTATTGGTAGTTACAATATAAATTGAGTGCAAGGAGAGCCACTGACATGCCATGGCATTAGGGGCAGCTTAATCTAGTAACTTAAAGACTATGTACATAATAATAGAGAAATTTATTGAGTTTATTCTAGTTAAAATTTGTTTTCAAATTACAATATGATGATATTATACTGTTAAAATTATTATATGATGATATTAGATTGTAACAGGTGTTTAGATTCTCGAATGGTAATATGAAATTGAGATTATCTTAAGGAAAATAACATTGAGCATTTTTGACATTAACTTATAGTATGAGTATTTAGTTTTGGGTGAGTAGGGGATAACATAATAGTAACATTATTAAAAATTGAAATTATCTTATAGGAAAGTAATATTGAGCATTTTTCAAAGTAGTTTATATTATGATTATTTAGTTTTGGGTGAGTAGGTGGTTTTTGAGTTGTCTTAAATTTATTTTCAGACAAGATTATCTTAATATTTACTGGTAATGAATTCCAGATTCTGGGGCCCTTCATGTGCATAGAATTTTTACATAGGTTGTTATGAACTCTGGGTATATCAAAAAGTGATCTGTCTTGTGTTGTGGTCATGGGTTAGCATATTCAGTGAAAATTTTTAGGTGTAAATTTCTTTAAAAATTGCATATTTCAGGAGCCATTTTTTTATATTTACTGTACAATTATACAGTGTCAGTTTTTCTTCACAATTTATTATATTCCTCGTTGCTACTTTCAGATGTGTCTCTGCCAGCCAACAAGGTGTGTGGATTATATAATCTGCCAGAAGACTTGGCTGCAAAACTGAAGGATCAGTAACTGCAGAAGAAACGATAAGGTAATTTACGAGAGGAAATATTCTTGACTCTGCACCAAAACAGTGATTTGGAGAGAGAAATTTGCTGTACTTACCCAGGGTTAAGCCATGGCTTTTATCATAAAGTAATTACATTACAGTATTACGGCACATTTGTATTTAAGTTATCCCGTGCTCCATGACTCGTGGATTTAGCGCTTAGTTATGATTATAATAAATTACCCCATTAAATGCTGCATGACACATACACATAATGTTATTGAACTCACTGGAAAATGGGTTTGATCCAAGGATTGAGAGTACAGTGGTACCTCAAGTTACGATGGTCCCCAAAATTGCCCTTTTATGTAAGTTTATTTTTTAAAATGCTTTTGTAGGTATATTTTTGGGGGTGTAAAAGGACTAGTCTATTTTACATTATTCCTTATGGGGATAAATTCGTTTGGTAATGGCACTTGAACAGCATTCTCGAACGAAAAAATATCGTAACTCGAGGTACCACTGTAGTTAGAATTCCTTATATCAAAGGCCTTTCTCCAGTATTCAACCCCCTTGAAGGACAGACAAAAATGGGTTTATACCATCTGGCATTTCAGTGACTGGTACAGTAGCTCCCAGGAATCAACCACTGCCCTCCACTCATACAGGTCTAGCACTCTTATATCATTATGCCTGTTAGATGTTCACATCAATACCTATTTAGGAAAACCAGGTTGAAGAATAAGACACTTGTGTAACATTGGGGATCTTTATTAAGGAAATGTTTGGCAGCCAGTGGCTTCTAGTCCTTGTTCTCAGTATTGCACTGAAGTCACTGGCTGTCGATACATTTCTTTAGTAAAGATTTCCAAACGTTGCACAAGTCTCATTTTTCCACCTCTTGTTACATTAAATCATGGGATGTGCTAAACCTGAGTCTCACACAGTGCCTAGGGAAGGAGAGGCAGTCGGGTGTGAATTTCATCTAAAACCTAAATAACAAAAAGGCACAGTACCGTGACTGGAACAATACACAAATAACCCTCACATAGGAGAGGGAAGCTTACGACAATGTTTCGGTCAGACTTGGACCATTTACAAAGTCACACTTCGTAAATGGTCCAAGTCAGACCGAAACATCGTCGTAAGCTCCTCCCTCCTATGTGCGGGTTATATATGTACGTATCTAGAACCTCTCGCATCCTCCTTCCAACCTTTCCTTAGATTCCCTATACATCACCAGCTAGCTGCCCAGACTTTATACATCTTTATCAACCATCTTGTTTGTCATTCTGACAACATCTCGAGAATTTTCATGTTTTTTTTTTTTTTTTTTTTACATTAGTATATTGTTCGTGATTCCTTATTGTATCTGACATTTTCTTGCCACAATTATTATTACATTGATAGGTTATACACACGTAGAGGAACATGTCTGTGTATATATACACTGAAGGTTCATCCTCACTGAATTTATCCTCCCATTGGATTGACCCTTGAATATCTCCCATGTGCTAAATGACCCCTGAGTTTAGTGCTTCCTCCAATAAAAGCCCCAGAATGTCAAGTGTGGCTGCTGCCATTTGGCAGATAGAAAACTTTTAGAAACTTGTGTGCATGTTTTGTAAATTGAGTAATATAATACACAACCTGCACATGGACACGAACTTTTGACAACATTTCGGGCCAACTTGGACCATTTACAAGTAACACTAAATGTCGTCACAAGCTTCTCCCATGTGCGGGTTATTAATGTAGTCTACTATTAATTAGTCTTAAGAATGCCCATAATGCACAGCATATTAGGGGCTTTTGGCATGTACACCCCATTTATACCTAACTATGTATCATGTCTAAATAACAACATTGTATCATGTCTAAATAAACTATTATTATTATTATTATTATTATTATGTATTGTTCCAGTCACGGTATTGTGACTTTTTTGCTCTTTGAGTTAATAAAACTTTTCATTAGTGGTAAAGGGAGGAAGATGTCTGGAATCTAAGAGCTCATTCTAACAAGACATTTGTTCAAATACATTTTAGATTTGCTGTTGTTGATTCCCATGCACACGTACTGTAAGGTAAATTTACGTTAGAGTAGTACAGAAGTAGTAATATTGTTTGAGGTGCAAGGTAATGTATTTTTGAAAGAATGACTAACTACCGTCTTGTATAATTGTTGAATTTTAGTTTGCTCTTAAGGTGTATGTATTCCTTACAATTTATATCAAATAAAGGATAAAGAAACTATATTAGTATGTTAGTTTTTCTTATCAAATATTTCAAACAGTAAAAATAACAGTAAATTCATCTAGACTTTAAAATGACATAGTAAAAATGTGATAAAAAAAAGAGGTATATAGCAAGATAAAAATCTACATAATTAGCTGTGGCTTTGTACTACCAACCTATTTGATATATGACCAGAGTAAGAGTAATTTAGGAAGTACGTAATTTAAACTTTCTCGGGTATCTAAAAGCAGAATTCTGTCTCAGTAGTATAAGCTTTTTGATTATGCATTATACCTGTTAATATCAGAGCTGTGGAGTCGGCACATAAAACCTTCAACTCCGACTCCTTTATTTATGGCACCTACTCACTCCTTTACGTTTTACCGACTCCGACTCCAGTAACCCAGAACTGCTTCAGACTCCAACTCCACAGCTCTGGTTAATATACACATGTCTCCTCTTAATGGTTATCACACATATTTAGTAATGTCAGGTTCACTGGTTTCCCTATCTTTATCACGGTTGCAGACATTCATGAGAGCAATTAAGAGAGCCCGGTGGCGTTGACTTTGTGCTCGAAGGTCTTCGACTGTTGCCATTAATTGTGCCATGTTTCGCCGCATCGTCTCTTGATCACTCATCTGAACAAAGCAAAAATAAAGTGCAGTATTTCAAAATTTAGCAAAAAAAAAAACGAGTGTTTAAACACTCTTAATAAGTCAATACCACAGCTAGATAAATTTAAACCTAAGCCACACACAGCAAATGAAAACATGCATATAATATCAAAACTAGCAGCCTGTACAGGAAGGCCCCGCTTATACAGCAGGTTAGGTTCCAGGCTAATGCTGTAAAGTGGAACTCTCTTTAAAGCGAAAAATTGCCTTTTTTTCAATTTCAAATGTACATAAAAGATTGATAACATATTAACACTATCATATATTAAGTGAGCAATAGAACAAAGCCTAACAAATGTATATACAGTACACTTATCACTTACCTTAAAACATTTTTGTACTTAGCTTATAGTGAGTGGTGAATATATTTATTTTAGAAAGTCTGAATAAATGAAGAATGGGTATACGTAATTATAAACCACTGTATTACCGAAATGCTGTAAAGTGAGGTCCTCCTGTATATAAATTGTGCTGAGAAGTAGTGAAGTATTTTCTTTTTGGGGATTTTTTCTTTTTAGGTCACCCTGTCTCGGTGGGAGATGACCGAAGTGTTAAAAAAAAAAAAAAAGTGGGGGCAGGTGCTGGGTGAAGCTAAGATATCTCACCCAGTGTAAGTGAGGTGACATGCCAGGCAATGCCATGGTAAGGTCAGGCAACATTGGACGTGCTCTGGTTCATGAGGTCAGGTTCTGATAGTTTGTTTCAGAATAATTAGTGATAGAGTTTAGCTCAAATGTAGCTTCCTCTGTTCTGTGTCGTGTTAAAGTATGTATAGCTGCTGATTGCTTTCCTGTTTTGAAGTTTGAGATGTGTGTGTACATGTGCTTTGTGTACCACATGCATTGTGTCATCCATCCTACTGGCAGATCTGTGGTTTTGTAGTAGAGTATGCAAGTCCCTTGATGTATGTCCTATGTATACACAACTGCATCTCCCACATGGCATACTATACACCCCTACTGTGACTTATTAGCAGGTTGGTATGTCCTGGTGATTTCTTTGATAGTTTTTTGTGGTAGGTATTGCTACTCCAATGCCAGCTGTATGTAGGATAGGAATGATGGAATTCCTTGTCTTTCCTGTGGTAGAATCCACCTGCAATTAATGGTAATGTAGTATGTATTCTCCTGAGATTTGAAAATATGTTAATGGCCTTGGTCTTGCAGATGATGATAATGTGTTTAGGAAATTTAAAGGCCAAAAAGGTTCTTTCTATGTACAGTGGTACCCTGAGTTTCGGCCACCTCCTAACACGAACAATTATGTAAGTGTATTAATGTAAGTGCTTTTGTAAGTGTATTTTTGGGGGTCTGAAATGGACTAATCAAATTTACATTATTCCTTATGGGAACAAATTCATTTGGTAACGGCACTCGAGTAGCCTTCTGGAACAAATTATGGCCGAAACTCGGGGTTCCACTGTACAGTGGACCCTCGGTTTTCGTTGAAAATTCTTTCCAGAATGTTGTTTGAGTGCCGTTACCGAACGAATTTGTTCCCATAGGACAAATGTAAATTAGATTAGTCATTTCAGACCCCCAAAAATACACTTACAAAAGCACTTACGAAAATACATTTACATAATTGTTCGAGTTTGGAGGTGAACGAAAACCGAGGGTCCACTGTATATTCTTGGTATTCAGTGTTACAGATATTGAGGGCACTTAGAAACCTGTTGTCACCCATTTCTTTGTTCTGAGGTCATGATGAGAGTAGTGGATAAAATCGTTTTTGTTTCCTAGGTGAACTGTGTAGAGGGTTAGACTTGGTTGTTATTTCCTGAAACTATGAAAGTTGAAACTTCTGGGTATCTTGACCAATACAATATTGATGTATCTTAACTATGCAATATAGCAGGGAATGATAGTGTAAGATAAGATTTCTTCGGATTTTTAACCCCGGAGGGTTAGCCACCCAGGATAACCCAAGAAAGTCAGTGCGTCATCGAGGACTGTCTGTCTTATTTCCATTTACATTTACTTTCTCATTTACATTAACGACCTACCAAATGCATCTCAACTACTCAAACCCATACTTTTTGCAGATGACACTATATACGTTATCTCGCACCCAAGCCCAGACATACTAGCCAACACTGCAAATACTGAATTGCAGAAAATATCTACCTGGATGATGACCAACAAACTTACTCTCAATATTGATAAAACCTATTTTATCCAGTTTGGGAACAGAGCTACAAACGCACCACTTAACATAATGATAAACGGGTCCCCTATCACAAAACTCGGAGGGAAAATTCTTAGGAATCCATCTTGACAGTGGCCTCAAATTTCAGACACATATATAACAAATTTCCAAGAAAGTCTCAAAGACTGTGGGAATACTATCCAAGATACGGTACTATGTTCCACAACCAGCTCTCCTTACCCTATATCACTCACTCATTTACCCCTACCTCACCTATGGAATCTGCACATGGGGCTCTACATCAATAACTCATCTCAGACCACTAATAACACAACAAAAGGCAGCAGTTAGAATAATAACACATTCACACTCCAGACAACATACTCCACCAATATTCAAAAACCTAAACTTACTCACCATACAAGACATCCATACTTTTTACTGTGCCTATTACATACATAGAACACACTATGCAAATATTAACCCACCACTCAAACTTCTTCTTACCAATTTTAACAGGACACATGACCATAACACTAGACACAGATCACTCCTCGATGTTCCCCATGTCCATCTAACACTATGTAAAAACTCAATGCATATAAAAGGCACGAAAATTTGGAATTCATTACCTGTCATTGCCAAAGAAACCCTACCTGTACCCAAATTCAAAACGATGCTAAAAAACCACCTTCTCACCCAAACCTAAGTGCTCAATATCACACATTCCCAACAAAGTAGAATAATCACTTAATGTAAAAACCTGACTAATCACTTAAATGTAAAAACCTGTTATGAATAATACATACTAAGCTAACTATTTCCATAACATTTACATTATAATGACCACGTAAACTGTAACTGCAATGCAATTAATTGTTTTAAATTGTTATCTCACTCAATTAGTTGCATTGCTATAATTAATTGATATGTTCAACTTATATTCAAACTTTATAACTTAGATACGTAATTATACTTATTTTATAAATTATCAACCATAACTTTTTACCATGTAGTCTATAATTAAGTAGTCCTAAGAATGCCCGCAATGCACAGCATATTAGGGGCTTTTGGCATGTACATCTCATTAATACCTATGTATCTTGTCTACCAAACCATGTAGCATTGTACCATGTCTCAATAAAGTACAGTGGTACCTCGACTTACGATGGTCCCCAAACTCACCCTTTTATGTAAGTTTATTTTTTTAAATGCTTTTGTAAGTGTAATTTTGGGGGTCTAAAAGGACTAGTCTATTTTACATCATTCCTTATGGGGATAAATTCGTTTGGTAATGGCACTTGAACAGCATTCTGCAATGAAAAAATATCGTAAGTCGAGGTACCACTGTATTTTTATTATTATTGGGGTCCTTAATCTTGTCCCCCAGAATGCGACCCACACCAGTCGACTAACAACCCAGGTACCTATTTGCTGCTAGGTGAACATGACAACAGGTGTAAGGAAACACGTCGAAATGTTTCCACCCGCCGGGAATCGAACCCAGGCCCTCTCGTGTGTGAAGCAAGAGCTCTAGCCACCAGACCACCGATCCGATCTCTCCAGATGCTCAAGGTAGAGACCGACCAGTAATGCACTGAGAGACCCCATGGCCATCCACACAAGAGAACAGGTTGAAAGTCATACACTGTTCAGCTAGACTGACATCTTGTGTGGGTATGGGAAGTTCAATGCCAGTGAGGGTGGTGTTGCAGAGGAAATTACTCGGTCAATGGAGACTTGAGTAAATGAAGGTGACACTCAGGCCACCAGCTTCATGTTCTTGATGGTGTTCAGATGTGTGAAATCAGTGTTTTGAGGTGCAAGGAGCTGTGCTTAAAGAGTTAAGAGATTTTGGCCAGAAAACTTGATAACATGCAGAGAGCACTGCCAATACCAGTTGATGGGGCATAATGGTATACAGTGGACCCCCGGTGTTCATCCTGCTCCAAACTCGCCCTTTTATGCAAGTGTATTTTTTTAAATGCTTTTATAAGTGTATTTTTGGGGGTCTAAAAGGACTAGTCTACTTGACATTATTTCTTATGGGAATAAATTCGCTTGGTAATGGCACTTGAACAGCATTCTGGAATGAAAAAATAACGAAAACCGGGGGTCCACTGTATTTGATTTGCGGGTATTGGGTAATCCAAAGATGCCTGCAGCTCCAGGACTGGAGGGGAGAAGGTGACGAACCTTCTTTCCCGGTGATGAGGAATGTTTTGGTGTCTTTCTGAAGATTGTGTTCCCTGGTAGTCTTGTAGTTATCAGGATCCCAAGCAAGTCCTGCCTCTTCTCTTGATAACTATTGTTGCTTAACAACAATAGTTATCAAGAGAAGAGGCAGGACTTGCTTGGGGATCTGACAACTAAGAGACTACCATGGCACAAAATCTTCAAAAAGACACTAAAATCTTCCAAACCAGAGCTCAACAGATACTCTCTATATCACAGGGATATTCTAGAGAGTATCCAATCACAGACCAGTGCGCATCAATGATTTGCTCCAAACTTGCAAACAAAATACAGTGGACCCTCGGTTTTCGTGCACCTCCAAACTCGAACAATTATGTAAGTGTATTTTCGTAAGTGCTTGTAAATGTACTTTTGGGGGGTCTGAAATGACTAATCTAATTTACATTTGTCCTTATGGGAACAAATTCGTTTAGTAATGGCACTCAAACAGCATTCTGGAAAGAATTTTCAACGAAAACCGAGGGTCCACTGTATACCATTATGCCGCTCCACTTCCTGGAATTGGCAGTCCTCTTCACATTATTAGGTCTAATAGGCTAAGCATCTCTTGAACTCAGGCACAATTAGTTCATTATACCTGAAACACTCAGGTGATCTCACATGTCTGGACACCATCAAAAACAACAACAAAACTGGCCAGCCTGGATGTCACCTCTTTACATTATTTACTCAAGCCTCCACTGAGCAAGTAATCACCTACCTCAACAACGCTTCTTCAGTGGTGGTGAACTCTCCATATCCACGCAGGATTTAATTACTCTTGTTGAACTGTGAGTGAGTTTCAGTGTTTTCTCACATGAAGACAGGTTCTACAATCAGAAATCTGAGATGGCCATGGGTTCTCTTCTCAGCATATGACTGACCAACTTCTACCTTGAATATCTGAAGACCAGTTCAATAAAATTCCTCACCACATTACATGGTTAACAAGTGTCAAAAAAGTCTTGGTGATAGTACCCACACAACTTTCATAGTCTTGGTGATAGTACCCACACAACTTTCATAGTCTTGGTGATAGTACCCACACAACTTTCATAGTCTTGGTGATAGTACCCACACAACTTTCATAGTCTTGGTGATAGTACCACACAACTTTCATAGTCTTGGTGATAGTACCCACACAACTTTCATAGTCTTGGTGATAGTACCCACACAACTTTCATAGTCTTGGTGATAGTACCCACACAACTTTCATAGTCTTGGTGATAGTACCCACACAACTTTCATAGTCTTGGTGATAGTACCCACACAACTTTCATAGTCTTGGTACCAGAATGACTCTTGACGCTATTGTTCTTATCAGGGATAATGACACCTTCAAGTACAAAGTGCACACGATGCTAACAAATGTAAACAATCTTCTCCATTACTTATCTTATGACCTCAGAACAGAGGGGTGATAATTAGTTTTTTCAGTGTTCTCAGGATCTGTAGCAGTGAACACCTATCTGAACAAGAATACATAAAGAACTGTTCCTGCCTTGAAATTTTCTAAATACAGTGGACCCTCGGTTAACGAATGGCTTAGTTAACGAACAAATTGGTTACCGAAAGCTTTTTTCGGTATCAGTTACTGAAAAAATCCTTGGTTAGCGAAACGTATTAGACCTGTCCGCCTGCTCCGCGCCTGGCCTGCACAAGACGCCAGTGAAGAGTTGTTTACCATTGAGAGAACATTACCCAGCGCGCTCTTTCAAACATTCACAATACATTTGGTGTCTTTTTTGGTGGTTTAGTGATTGTCACTGTGAAATATGTCACCATGGGTCCAAAGAAGCTTCCTAGTGGCACCCCAGTGGTAAAGAGTGAGGAACCCCATCGAACTGAAGGAGATTGTTGAAAAATATGAGTGGCGTACGTCTGAGTGATCTTGCCAGAATGTACAAGAAAAGTGCATCTACTATCGGCACTATCCTGGCACAGAGAAATGAGATCAAGGAAGCTAATGTTGCAAAAGGGGTTAATTTGTTAACGAAACAAAGATCGAAAACAGTGGATGAGGTTGAGAAGTTACTGATGGTGTGGATCAATGAAAAACAGATAGCGGGTGATAGTATTTCCATGGCGATAATTTGTGAAAAGGCAAGGAAGTTGCATGCAGATCTTGTCAAGACAATGCCTGCAACCAGTGGTGAGGCGAGTGATTTTAAAGCCAGCAAAGGCTGGTTTGAGAGGTTTAAGAAATGTAGTGGCATACACAGTGTTGTGAGGCATGGTGAGGCAGAAAGCTCAGACAAACGTTCAGCTGAAAAATTTGTGAGTGATTTTAAGGGGTTCGTAGAGGCTGAAGAATTCCTCCCCCAACAAGTGTTTAATTGTGATGAAACAGGCCTGTTTTAGAAGAAAATGCCCAACAGGACCTTCATTACTCAGGAGGAAAAGGCACAGCCAGGACACAAGCCTATGAAAGACAGTTTAACTCTTATGATATGTGCCAATGCCAGTGGTGATTTTAAAGTGAAGCCTTTACTGGTGTATCACTCAGAAAATCCCAGACCCTTCAAGAAACAGTGTTGACAAGAATAATTTGGGTGTGCATTGGAAGGCTAACACCAAGGCATGGGTCACTACGGAGATTTTCAAGGAATGGGTGACTGGAGTGTTTGGCCCTAGTGTGAAGAAATACCTGAAGGAAAAGAAATTGCCACTCAAGTGCTTCATGGTACTGGACAATGCTCCTGCTCATCCTCACAACTTGGAAGAGTTGTTGTCTGAAGAGTTCAATTTCATCAGAGTGAAGTTCTTGCCTCCTAACACCACTCCTCTCATCCAGCCCATGGACCAGCAGGTCATTGCAAACTTCAAGAAACTGTACACCAAAGCAGTGTTTCAGAGGTGCTTTAATATGACCAATGACTCTGCATTGAGCCTAAGAGAGTTCTGGAAAGATCACTTCAATATCATGCATTGCCTAGGCCTTATAGGTAAGACTTGGGAGGGAGTGACTTCCAGGGCTTTGAACTCTGCTTGGAGACCACTGTGGCCGGATTGTGTTGAAAAGAGAGATTTTGAAGGATTTGAGGGTGACCCTGACCCTGACGACCCTGTGCCTGTTGTGGAACATGTTGTGGAAGATATTGTGGCATTGGGGAACAGCCTGGGGTTGGAGGTGAGTGGTGAGGATGTGAAAGAGTTGGTGGAGGAGCACAGGATAGAGCTAACAACTGAAGAGCTGCAAGAGCTTCATCTGGAACAGCAACAGACCACAGCTGAGGTTATTGCTTCACAGGAGGAGGGAGAGAGAGAGAGTGAAGGAGGTGCCTTCTTCAGTGCTTAAGGAGATGTGTACAAAGTGGAATGAGTTGCAGACATTTATTGAAAGACACCACCCTGAGCAAACTGAAATGAGCCTTCTGTGCAACCACTTCAGTGACAGAGCCATATTGCACTTCAGGAAAGTATTAGTCACCAGAAACAGAGGACTGTGGACAGTTACTTCATCAGGCAGGGGTCTAGTGACTCTCAAGCTGGTCCTAGTGGCATTAAAAGACCAAGAAGGGAAGTAACCCCAGAGAGGGACTTGTTACCTGAAGTCCTTTTAAAGGGGGATTCCCCTTCCAACCACTAACTCCCTGCCCTTGTCATCATCCCTATCCTCCAGATGCCTGCAAGTCTCTTCAATAAAGATAAGTAAATGTTATTTATATTTTATTTTTGGTGAATATTTTTTTGTGGAATGGATTAATTGTATTTACATTATTTCTTATGGGAAATAAGGGTTTGGATTACAAAAGATTCAGATTAAGTAATAGCTCCTGGAACGGATTAATTTCGTTAACCGAGGGTCCACTGTATGTTATCTATAAGACTAAAACCTTTAACATATTTTCAAATCACAGTGAGAATACTATCATTGATTGCAGGCTGATCCTATCCACTGGACAAAAATTAACTTCTATCACCCCTATTCTATGTACAGATAACACTAGTAGTAGTAATATTTATCACAAATATTACTGAAGAAATTGACAGGACCTCCCCACCCTGATAAAATCAGTTACAGCAGTGTTATATAGTACCCCTTGTGGAAGATGTGATTGTGTGTATATAGAAAACATCAAAGGACTTGGATACCAAACTACAAGAGCAAAGATTTGCCAGTAGGATAAATGACACAGAAGGCATCCGTGGTACATAAGCACACAGACACATCTCAAACTTCAAACAAGTGCATCTCTAGAATAAGAAAAGCAACAGACAACTGTCTTGAATCAGTGGCTATATTTGTTTAAAATACCATTACACAGAACAGAAGCATGTACATTATAACAAAATATAATGAAACAGATTATCAGGACCTGATCTTGTGATAAAGGCCACATCCAGTTACCTGACAGGTCACCTCACACTAGATAGGACATTTCAACTTCTCCTAGCACCTGTCTCCACTACTTCTGAGTACTATATATACATGTTGCTAGTTTTGATATTCTGTATGCCTTGTGTAGGTGAAACTTTGGTACTAAAAGGGATCTTCAGATATTTTTTTTACTGCTATTTGGCTACACCACTTATCATACATCAATGGTATGGTAAACTGGCAAGTTGATGAATTAACCAGTTGTATGTATGGGTAACTATTTTTAAATGTTTTCCCAACCAGAAGCTCTATCACTGATACAGGGAAATAAATGGAAGGCTGTAGTTGAGGTCATCAGTCCTGCAGTCTAGGAGCAGGTATTCTGTACTATGGTCTTGATAAATCCGAGTCACAGGGAGGGAGATTGACACTTGTATACTGGTCAGATAAGATGCAGCAGTTGAAGGCACTGTCACTGGTTGATCTACCTGTTATAATGCCTACAACAACTCCAGTATACAAGCATCAATTTTCCTGCCTGTGCTTCAGATTCATCCGGATTACAGTATAGAACTCCTAGGATGAGGAACTGATTACATTATCTATTGTAGTCTGTATATAATTCTGTAAGGTTGAGAGACTGATTACATATCTACCTCTTCCATAGTTACTGTATGTTGTCTCCAGTATTTCAACCAAAGAATTCTGTTGAGCAGGTGAAACAACTCGTAAACACAGGAGTGGACCTGCCATGAAACTAACGAAGCTTAAGCTTCAGGGCCCCTAATCTCAGAGGGGCCCAGAAGCAATTATTGTCAATGTTGCTTAAAAATTTTGGGTCTACTGTATGAGAAGGGGTTGCCAAGAGGCCCCATAACAGTTCAAGCTTCAGGGCCCCAAAAATGTAGGTCTATCATTGCATAAACAATACCAAACTATTGCCCTAGTAGCAGTAATACAAACTGGACTTAATAATGGTCTGGGACAGACTGAAATGTTGCCTAAAGTTTGCTCTCCAAACTGTGGGTTAGTTGCGAACTCCATTATTAGCTATTGCTAACATTATTGTGCAGTGATAATTTAAATCTAACTCTAATGTGCAATTTAGTCTTACCAACTATTTTTAAACTAAAATTAAATACAAGATATAAAATTCAACAATTCTCTGATTACATAGATAATAAATCCCAGGCATCTAACCAGGCACTGAAGCTCCTTAACTTCAGATTCCATAAATAATTCATGGATTATGATTAATATACTAGTATGTTTAACCCTTTGACTGTTTCGGTCGTATATATACGTCTTACGAGCCAGTGTTTCGGATGTATATATACTCACAAATTCTAGCGGCTTCAAATCAAGCGGGAGAAAGCTGGTAGGCCCACATATGAGAGAATGGGTCTGTGTGGTCAGTGTGCACAGTATAAAAAAATCCTGCAGCACGCAGTGCATGAGAAAAAAACTGACATGTTTTTGGATTAAAACGCCGACTTTGAGGTGTATTTTCGTATAGTATTTATGGTTGTATTCTCTTTTTCGTGGTCTCATTTGTTAAAATGGAAAACATATTACAGGAATAGAGATGATTTTGATTAGTTTCATGATGAAAACTATCTTGAAATTGAGCTCAAAGTAGCGGAAATGTTCGATTTTTGCCAATGTTCAAGAGTAAACAAATCACGCCACGCATCCAGTACACATCAACTGGTGAGTCTAATATTCTTTCACAAGTGCACAGATATTATTTATACCATTTTTACAATAATGCAATAGTCTGAATAACAATAAATCTTCTATTTTTTGTGTGAATAAAAAATCAAAATAGAAAGCAAGAGTAATATAAGAGGGGCCTAAAGACGTGACTAATGAACAGATAACATCTTATTTTAGTGCCAGGAATGTCTGCATTGTTTATTCTGGACCCTATTTTGAAATTGACATCTTTTTTATTTTGCAAGAAATTGGCGAAATTGCCAATTTCTGACCACTTTATTGGGTAGTTGAAATCGGTAAATTGGTGGTTTCTTGTACTCAATCGATAGAACAAATGGAGTTCTAAAGAAATAGCTATGAGTTTCGTCGACTGTAACAATGAAATTGGCCGAAAATAGGGCTCAGTTGGCAAAATCGCCGATGCGTATATATCGCTGACATCGCTAACTTTGCGAGAGCGTAATTCCATAAGTTTTCCATCAAATTTCGTACTTTTGGTGTCATTACCATTGGGAAAAGATTCTCTATCATTTCATAAGAAAAAAATAATTTTTGTTTTTTCCAAAATTTTGCAACATAGAATGACAGTTTCAGAATGGGGCCTCTGACAGTCAAAGGGTTAATTACACTTAAATGAAGTACTTTGCTAAATCCTGCTACTTGCCAAAAATCTTTACAAAATTATCAAATTAATAGGCCTGTAAGTCTAAATATAAGTATTTTTTTATTAACACATTGGCCGATTCCCACCAAGGCAGGGTGTACTAAATATAAGTACATTATTGAAATTTAAAATAACCAGAGGCTTTCAGAATTTGAGAAAGGGTCTGCATTAGCCAAAAAAGCACATTTTTTTTCAACAAATGGCTGTATCCCACCGAAGCAGGATGGCTCAAAAAGAACAACAGTTTCTCTTTTTAACTTTAGTAATGTATACAGCAGAAGGGGTTACTAGCCCCTTGCTCCCAGCATTTTAGTCGCCTCTTATGACGTGCATGGCTTAGGGAGGAAGAATTCTGTACCACTTCCCCATGGAGAAAAAACCCCAGCATATATCACAAAATATATGCTGTAAGGAAGTAGTATGAAAGGTAATAGTGGAACTACAAGCAGTGGGTGTATGGGATGCACTAGGGATGGCACTATATAATGGAATACAAATTTCACAAAAACTCACAGGAATGGCTATTAATGATCATAGGATAGGTCAGAGTTGGAGCTTCTTCAAACATGGGTAAGTACAAGCACACACATAATATATAGAATAGCACTCTTCAGATTGCACACACTAAAGTCCTGACGCTGCTAGGAGCATGTATGTAGTTCAGAAAAGCTTATACAAAAATTTAACCCGTAAAGTGAAGCTGCCTATCATTTTAAGCATCCAATGTGAGATTCTGAGCTCAAATATGAAGTCGTAACATAATGAAACAGATTTTCGCTACAACTCGCTCTATGCACTGAAGAAAATTTCAGTGAATGTTTAAAGTGTATTAGTAAACAAGAAATTTAAGATTTTAAAAATTCACTTCAAACCATGATGCATAATTATTTACATTACAGTGGTACCCTGGTTTACGTAATTAATTCGTTCCAGAATGCTGTTCAAGTGCCGTTACCAAACCAATTTGTTCCCATAAGGAATAATGTAAATTAATTAGTCCTTTTAGACCCCCAAAAATACACTTACAAAAGCACTTACAAAAATACACTTACATAATTGTTCGAGTTTGGAGCAGTACGTAAACCGGGGGTCCACTGTATTATAATAATCATAAACAAGTGCTGCAGGGTAGGATGTGCTAAAAGGTGTAATAATTACTGACAGACCAGGAGGTACACAGTCACTCATAAAACAACTCACCAGATGAGTCTTCAAGTATTCCTTAATCCCAACCTGCGGCTCATCACAAAATTTTCATCAATATTTACTCTTCTATAGTACTGCTAGTTTGTTAGGTTCATGGATTATAACTTAAATGAGGGTCATTATTGCAACAATCTAAATACTGTATTTTATGTCTCAAATTTACCTAACGTCTTGGAGGCCAAAGTACCGTTATTTTTTTTTTCCAAAATTTAGCCAATCAGAATTGGGAAGGTGTCCTTGACACCGTAATATACGGTAATATATGGTACTGTAATCTCTAACATTAAAGGTACAGTGGTACCCCGAGTTTCGGCCATAATTCGTTCCAGAAGGCTGTTCGAGTGCCATTACCGAACAAATTTGTTCCCATAAGGAATAATGAAAATTAGATTAGTCCGTTTCAGACCCCCAAAAATACACTTACAAAAGCACTTACAATAATACTTACATAATTGTTCGAGTTGGGAGCAGTACGAAACTCGGGGTACCACTGTACTTTAAATCCTCTGTGTACTGTATATACTGTACATACATGTATTGAGAAATGTACATCTGGTATGGATGCTGTGCTTTTTATAGGTAATCTAGGTTCAAAGCAATGATTATTTTGCTAAACATATGTAAATTTACTACCATAATTCCACAGAGTTGTGATAATAAAATTAATGTATTTGATTGATGTTAAATTAGTGAATAAACTCATGGTGTTCAAAGATAGGTTGGGCAGGATTATCATAAGATTAATTGCTATTTTGTAGCAAAGTTAAGGTGGGTAGCAAAATTAGTTGTGTAAAATTAAAACTTTTATGCCAGAAACTAGATGTAAATAAATAGGCCAAAAATCTGGAATAGTCACCCAGTTAACAAAGAATTATAATATTGAATTAAAAACAGAGCACTATGCTAAAATAGTCCAATCATATTTATTCCAAGTAACTACCCGAAATGAATATTTTATTGTAATTTCAATAACTACCTTTCTATTGTGTCTAGTTTGTTAATTAACATTTTTGTTGAATAGTCTTTAATTTAAAATTAATCTTATTGTAATTCCATAAACTACCAGTCAACCAATGTCAACTTGTCAATTACAATTTATAATTTTAGTGATTTTTTAATGTCTATTATTTTTAACTTATTGTCATTACCTTTCACTAGATTCTTAAACACAAAGAACTCAAACTATCTAGTTTTCTAGTATTAAGTACATGTAGTTAGTTTGCATGAAATGCCGTCCATATTACAGGCTTTCATGTTTTATGTTTATGTACATTGTTAAAATAAATTATTATTATTGTTTATATAACGAATATGTTTATCGATGCAAATTGTTAGATTCTACCTAAAAAGCACAACATATATACTACACACATTACTTCAAGCATCTGAAGGCGTTTCACTGCACCTAACACTGCTAATTCATCCTTGTAACGTGGTAGGCACCTACTTGGAAAATAAAATACTATCTATTGTATATTAAGATACAGAACTTGAGTACTAGTGATGGAACGTACAGTGGAACCTCGGCACTCAAACTTTATTGGTTCCAGAAGGCTGTTCGCGTGCCGATCTATTTGAGTACAGAACGAACTTTTCCCAACCACTTTTTTTTTTAGTTGGCTGTTATCACTAACCCTCTTTTCCCCATGGTGACTCGTTTATCCAAATATAAAAAAAAACACCAAAAAATGCGAAGAAACACGAAATAGTTTACAGCGAACTTCTGGCAGGTCGTGTTTGATTGGCACTCGACCAAACAAACGGTTGACTACTGAGCAATTTGTTTACCAAACAAAGCATTCGAATACCGAATTGTTCGAGTACGGAGCTGTTCGAGTACCGAGGTTCCACTGTATAATGCCTGCACTCTGTTGGGGTGAGGATGTTGCAATTTTGAGGGTCATGTGAACTGTGATGTCAGTGTACTTCTCGAAAGACAGTGATTGAGAGGACAACTGTGAATGAATATTCTCTATTTTTTACGTCACCCAACCTTGGTGAGAGATGTCCAGTATTTAAAAAAAAATCAAAATTTGCTCAAAACAATAGCTGTCACACCCAGGATGGGCGACTGACAGGAGCAGACACCATCACTTCTTCCTTATCTGTCTTTCCAGTTACATATTATGATTCATCATTTAAACAGTTTTATCAGCCATGTACAGGTGCTCCTTGACTTACGATGGGGCTACAGTCCAATGAACCCGTCATAATTTAAAAATGTTGCAAGTTGAATATGAATGATATAAATTAAGTAAATGCATAACTGTCACTAAATAAGTTAATAAACAAATAATTACTGCGACTAAATACCAGTATGAAAAGCAAATAAATGAATACAAATTTATCCTACAAGTGTTTTATCACTTCATTGTGAAGTTGAAATATTGTAAGTCGATTCATCGTAAAGGAAGAAACATCTGTACAGTAATACATAATTTTAAATAAAGCTGTACTGGGACCAATCTTAGGACTACCTCAGGTTTACCAATAAATACCCAAATAAATTGTAAAGGCCAAGAAATTTTAAAATATTACAGTGCATAAAAGCCAAGAAGGAATAGAAGATACTATATTTTATTGGCACTGTAATGGTGTGTAAATGCTGACATAATTGAATAAATAATAAATAAATGCAGTGGATATCTTTATTATCCACATTTTGCCCCCATAGTGGGCTTATTGAAGGCTACTGTCTGTGTATACTGTCTGGCAGAAATGTCATTAATAGAGGTAACTGATGTACGTATCTAAATGTCATTATAGTTTTTTATTAGCAGTTGTGTGTAAATAAATTATTAAAAATTTATAATGAAACTATAAAAACTAATGCCTGCACTTCCCTCCCCCCCCTCTCAACAAGTCGGCCGTCTCCCACCGAGGCAGGGTGACCCAAAAAGAAAGAAAATCCCCAAAAAGAAAATACTTTCATCATCATTCAACACTTTCACCTCACTCATACATAATCACCGTCTTTGCAGAGGCGCTCAGATACGACAGCTGAGAATAAGTCCCTCCCAACTGTCACTATCCCAGACCCCTCCTTTAAAGTGCAGGCATTGTACTTCCCATTTCCAGGACTCAAGTCCAACTAAATCAATTAACTGGTTTCCCTGAATCCCTTCACAAAATGTTACCCTGCTCACACTCCAACAGCTCATCAAGTCCCAAAAACCATTCGTCTCCATTCACTCCTATCTAACACGCTCACACATGCTTGCTGGAAGTCTAAGCCCCTCGCCCACAAAACCTCCTTTACCCCCTCCCTCCAACCTTTTTGAGGACGACCCCTACAGATTTATACACTCTCCAAGTCATTCTACTTTGATCCATTCTCTAAATAACCAAACCACCTCAACAACCCCTCTTCAGCCCTCTGACAAATACTTTTAGTAACTCCACACCTCATCCTAATTTCCACACTCCGAATTTTCTGCCTAATATTTACACCACACATTGCCCTTAGACAGGACATCTCCACTGCCTCCAGCCACCTCCTTGCTGCAGCATTTGCAACCCATGCTTCACACCTATATAAGAGTGTTGGTACCACTATACTTTCGTACATTCCCTTCTTTTCCTCCATAGTTAACGTTTTTTGTCTCCACTGATACCTCAACGCACCACTCACCTTTTTTCCTTCATCAACCCATCCGCTGACACGTCAACTCCCAAATATCTGAAAACATTTACTTCTTCCATACTCCCTTTCTCCAATGTGATATCCAATTTTTCTTTATTTAAATAGTTTGATACCCTCATCACCTTACTCTTATCTATGTTCACTTTCAACTTTCTACCTTTACACACCCTGCACATACTGTGAAATTTAATCCCCCCTATTATGTAAGTGTGAGAAATATTTATATTAAAATTATGCTCACCTGTTCCTCGTGTACAAAATAATCAAAGGTCTTCATAAACTGGAAATCACCAAAGAGCTTGGGAAACAGCCTATGGTGAGCATTAGGATGCACAACTTTCTTGGAGATGGTATATATCCTTCTCAGTGTTTCTGGAATAAGCATTTCTACGTCTAGTACCATCTGTAAAAATAATTGTACAATTTAGTTCCTAAAGGAGTGGTTTGAGATATTTGCTGTTTGGAGGGACATCTAAACTGTTGTATCTGCACAACTCTGGCAAGACAGTGATAGTATGAATGATGGTGAAGGTGTTTCTTTTTCGGGTCACCCTGCCTCGGTGGGAGACGGCCAGTGTGTTTAAAAACAAATTAGTTGACCTCTGAGGTCAACTATTTTTTTTTTTTTTATTAACACATCAGCCCTGCCTTGGTGGGAATCGGCTGATGTGTTAATAAAAAAAAAATAGTTGACCTCTTCTATAATTTCCACATGTTTTAAAGGGAATGTCAAGCATCTTGATACAGTGAACTCTGATGAGTTATAAGACAATCTGAGTTTGTAGGGAACTAAGTGAGCTCTACATTATAGAATTTCATGATAAAGTGCTTAGGTGGTTGTGAAATTCCATGAAGGGTAGTGGAGACAAGCTTTGTCATAATACTAACAAAGATCTAACTGAAAGACCGGAGGTGTCAAGGACCATATGTGGAGTGGTGGCAAGACGAGGCAAAACTGGGTCCTTCCCAAAAGAATTCACCGGTGATGAATAGTGCCTAGGAACTGCACGAGGGCATCCTAGAGGGCTAACTTGAAATGGCAAGTTATACTGCAGGCCAACTGCATCTAGCCATACTCTATATGATGAGCATTTGTAGGTTTTGGAACTACAGTGGTCCCTCGGTTTTCGTGCATCTCCAAACTCGAACATTTATGTAAGTGTATTTTCGTAAGTGCTGTTGCAAGTGTATTTTTGGGGGTCTGAAATACACTAACCTACGTGACATTATTTCTTAAGGAAGTAAATTCGTTCGGTAATGGCACTTGAGCAGCATTCTGAAACGAATTTTCGGCGAAAACCGAGGGACCACTGTAATGCTATGCATAAGAGTGGTAACGCAGTAAAGTTCACCATATCCCAGTACCGACATGATACAGTACGTAGTTTTTCAGAAAATTCAATGACATTTAACATGTGGAAAGCCTCTGGTTATAAAAAGCACTTGAGAAAATGTTTTGCAATGAATGGCATCTTCAATCTACGTATGTATTAGGACTGCAGGAGCCACTTATGGTCAAACATTTCCTCAATGTCTTGAACTGTGTATATTTGTCTACATAGTAGCCCAGAACCTAACTTGCTGTATAAGTGGAACTCTACAGTAGCCTGGAACCTAACTTGCTGCATAAGCAGGGCCCTACAGTAGCCTGGAACCTAACCTGCTATATTAATGGGGCCCTACAGTAACTCGTAACCTAATCTGTTGTATAAACGGGGCCCTACAGAAGCCCAGATCTAACCTGCTGTATAAATGGGGCTCTACAGTACTGTCAGTATCACCATAACTGTTCTATAGATTGAAACTACTGTATTTTACCTGGGTTTGCATTGCAAGCCTCTTGAGTATAGCTTGGTCCTGTACAGCTTTAATGTCGTCTACAGCCAGACCCACCAGCAAGTTCATGATTATAATGGACATCAGAATCAGGAAGGCAACAAACAGGATATATGTGATCTCTGGATACTGCAAATCAACATCAGATATTAGATTTCAGTTTCAATGTTATAGTAAAGATTCATATAACTATTTCATATTGAATAAAGAACGAAAATTATTCTTAAAATGCAAAATTAATTTATAATAATTTCAAGATTACAAAGTTGCTGGAGGAGAGGGATATATTATTATTATATTATCATGTCTATGAAAAATAATTGTGTCCGAAAGACAAAGATCGTTTTATAAAAGTTTATATTTATTCCTCCACATAACTGAGCTGTAATTTAATTATCTATCAGATAAAAATGTATTACCACTTGTCACACTGTCACTAACATTTATGTAGTCCTTCTCACAGTGACTGGTACATGAATAATCACAAATTACTATCATCACGGGGAAAGGGTGGAATTAATTATTGGTATAACTACCATGCATTCATGCATGGTAAACAATGTGGCAGAAAAGAATAAGCATCATATTCACACAATAGAGCTATACAGTAAGTCCTGACTTAACATCGTCGATTTGTTCTTGGAAACCAAGACTTTAAGCAAAAAGTTGTATAATAAAATCAATTTTACTATAGGCAGGTTGATATAACATGATGGGGTGCACAGTGTACGTTCAGCACTCATTGCAACAGGGTTAAATCAAGGAAGAAATGTTTGCAAAGCAAAAATTGTAAGTAGCACCTCCTACCACCAGGCCATTCAAAAACGGAAGGTGCAAACTCCACACAGACAGTGACCCCGGCTGCGAATCCATTTTTTTCTCTCATAAACATTATAACAAAACTTTGAACAAAGCACGTTAAGTGAGGACTTGAGCCTATCTTATTCTATTTGATTATAATAATAATAATGAGCCTATCTTACAGATGCAGAAGACAATATCTACACATTCCCAGAAGAAATATTAAGGAATCAGTTCATTCAGATTTTGGCTTTGGGGGTGCTTATTCTTTTATGTCACACAACGCCTCATACAATGGGAGTGCAGATGTCAAGGCATTTTTGAAGATAGTAGTAGTGGCAATACTACCTTCAGCTGTATGACTCTTGTGGCTTTAGTGCTTAGTTTTAATTATAATATGCCACACTACATATACACTACACTACACATACATATACACATTTATGTATACACACACATCTGAGTTTTCTTTGATTTTATCTTAATAGTTCTTGTTCTTATTTCTTTTCCTATCATATCCATGGGTTAGTGGAATAAGAATCTTTCCTGCGTAAGCCATGTGTGTTGCAAAAGTCAACTAAAATGCCGGGAACAATGGGCTAGTAACCCCTTTTCCTGTATAAATTTACTAAAAAGAATAAGAAGAAAACCGTCAAAGTGGAATGTTTGAATGTGCGCGGATGTTGTGTGAATGATAAGAAAGAGATGATTGTAGATGTTATGAATGAAAAGAAGCTGGATGTCCTGGCTTTAAGTGAGACAAAGATGAAGGGGGTAGGAGAGTTTCAGTGGGGAGAAATAAATGGGATTAGGTCAGGAGTTTCAAATAGTTAGAGCTAAAGAAGGAGTGGCAATAATGTTGAATAATTAGTTATGGCAGGTAAAAAGGGAATATAAATGTAAAATTTCAAGGATTATGTGGAGTAAAATAAAGGTTGGATGTGAAAAGTGGGTTATAGTAAGTGTTTATGCACCTGGGGAAGAGAGAAGTGTAGAGGAGAGAGAGAGATTTTGGGAAATGTTGAGTGAGTGTGTGGGGAGTTTTGAACCAAATGAGTGTTGTGGAGGGAGTAGTAGGTAAATTTGGGGTGCCAGGGGTAAATGTAAATGGGGAACTGTTAATTGAGCTATGTGTAGAAAGAGGTTTGGTAATAAGTAATACATATTTTATGAAAAAGAGGATAAATAAATATACAAGGTATGATATAGCATGTAATGAAAGTAGTTTGTTAGATTATGTATTGGTGGATAAAAGGTTGATGGGTAGGCTTCAGGATGTACATGTTTATAGAGGGGCAACGGATATATCGGATCATTATTTAGTTCTAGCTACAGTTAGAATAAAAGGTAGATGGGACAAAAAGAAAATGGCAACAGCAAGTAAGAGAGGTAAAAGTGTATAAACTAAGGAAGGAGGAAGTTAGGGTGAGATATAAGCAACTATTGGCAGAAATGTGGGCTAGTGCAAGTACAGTCAACCCCCGGTTAGCAATATTAATCCGTTCCAGAGGGCTTATCTGTAACCGAAAATATCGTTATCCGATTCTATTTTCCCCATAAATAATGGAAATAAAATTAATCCGTTCCAGACTTCCAAAAGTAGTAAAATAAAATATTTTTTTTACAACATAAGACATGCATTTACACACAAGTTTATGACAAATAAAGAAATAATAGTACAATAACATGTCACTTACATTTATTGAAGAGTTATTGATGTGTGGAAGACGGGAGGAGGGGAAAGGATGGAGTAGTATGCTACTGTTTGGAAGGGTAATCCCCTTCCATTAACACTGCAGGTGCCAAGTTCTTTTCTGGGGTTACTGGCCTTTTTCTTTTAATGCCACTAGGACCAGCTTGAGTCACTGGACCCCTCTCTAACAAAAAATCTGTCCAGGGAGCTCTGTGTCTGGCGATTCTTTAAAACATCCCTGAAATGGGACACCACAGTAGTCATTGTACAGGTTGCCAGCACAGCCTGCAACAGCATGGTTAGGGTGATATTCATCCATAAAGCCTTGCACCCTGGTCCACATTCCACAAATCTCCTTAATCACTGAAGAAGGCACCTTCTTCCATCTCTGTTCTGCCTCCTCCTCCTCTGAACCATTGTCCTGAACTGTGGTCTGTTGTTGCTGTTGCTGTTGAAGCTCTTGCAGATCTTCAGTGGTTAGCTCTTCATTGTGCTCCTCCACCAACTGTTCCACATCCTCACCACTCACCTCCAACCCCATGGACTTGCCCAGTTCCACAATTTCTTCCACAACAGGCTCAGGCTCAGGGTTCTGAGGCTCAGCCCCAAAACCTTCAAAATCCCTCTCTAGGACACAGTCTGGCCACAATTTTCTCCAGGCAGAGTTCAAAGTCCTGGTAGTCACTCCCTCCCAAGCCTTACCTATAAGGTGTACACAATGCAGGATATGGAAATGATTTTTCAAAAAGTCTCTTAGGGTTATATTCATGTCTGTGGTCACATCAAAGCACTTTTGAAACATTGCTTTGGTGTAGAGTTTTTTAAAGTTTGAAATGACCTGCTAGTCCATGGGCTGGAGGAGAGGAGTGGTATTAGGGGGCAAGAACTTCACTTTGATGAACTTAGTCCTCCACAATTTTTTCTACCAAGGTTGGAGGATGACGAGGAGCATTGTCCATTATCAGGAGGCACTTATGTGGCAAATTATTTTCCTGGAGATATTTCTTACACTGGGGCCAAACACGTCATTGAACCAATCTAAGAAAATGTCCTTTGTGACCCATGCCTTTTTGTTAGACTTCCACATCACACACAAATTAGACTTGGTGATACCGCATCTGCCAAACACTCGGGGATTTTCAGAATGATACACCAGTAAAGGCTTCACTTTACAATCACCACTGGCATTAGCACAAAGCATCAAAGTTAGCCTGTCTTTCATAGGCTTATGTCCTGGGAGTGCCTTTTCCTCCTGTGTAATGAAGGTCCTGTTGGGCATTTTCTTCCAAAACAGGCCTGTTTCGTCACAATTGAACACTTGTTGGGGTTGGAATTGTTCAGCCTTTATGTACCCCTGGAATTCCTGCACATATTTTTCAGCCGCACTTTTGTCAGAACTGGCTGCGTCACCATGCCTCACAACACTATGTATGCCACTTCGCTTCTTAAATCTGTCAAACCAGCCTTTGCTGGCTTTAAATTCGTTCACTTAAGCACTCGTTGCAGGCATTTTCTTGACGAGATCATCATGCAACTGCCTTGCTTTTTCACGTATTATTGCCTGCGTAACACTATCTCCTACTAACTGTTTCTCGTTGATCCACACCAACAACAAATTTTCCACATCTTCCAGGACTTGCGATCTCTGTTTTGTGATCACATATGCACCTTTCACAACATCAGCTTCCTTGATTTTACGTGTATTTCCCTTGGCCACAATGGTAGAGATGGTAGAATAGGCTTTACCATACAGCCTGGCCAGCTCAGTGATATGCACTCCACTTTCATATTTTGCAATGATCTCCTTCAGTTCTACTGTACGTATTTCTGAGCCTCTTTACCACAGGGCTTGGTATAGCGCTTCTTTTGATTATAATAATACCACAGGGCTGGCACTAGGAGCTTTCTTTGGACCCATGGTAGCTTATTTAGCAGTTGCAAGCACTAAAAACAGTGGAATAATGGCAATATACAGTGGACCCCCGAGTAACGTAAAAACTTCATTCCAGAAGCCTGCTCAAGTGCCATTACCGAACGAATTTACTCCCTTAAGGAATAATGTCACGTAGGTTACTCTATTTCAGACCCCCTAAAATACACTTCCACAAGCACTTACAATATTATACTTGCATAATTGTACGATTTCCGGGGTGTTCGTTACTCGGGGGTCCACTGTACTGGTATGAATGCGTGGGTGGTGGTCGCTCTCGCTTGTAAACAATAGCACACTGACGCGCCCTGGAGTGCCCGCCCAGCTGGGCCACGCGTACGCGTCCGGGACGAATATCGTAGACCGAGCGGATCATCGTAAACGGAGCCAAGATTTTGACGTAAAAATGTATCGCTAACCGATTTTATTGGTATCTGACGCCGTCGCTAACCGGGGGTTGACTGTATGAGTAGTGGGGGGGGGGTTGAAGAGAGTTGGGATAGTTTTAAAATGCAGTATTAGAATGTGGGACAGAAGTTTGTGGCTATAGGAGGGTGGGTGCAGGAGGAAAGAGGAGTGAGTGGTGGAATGAAGAAGTAAAGGGTGTGATAAAAGAGAAAAAGGTAGCTTATGAGAGGTTTTTACAAAACAGAAGTGTTAATACAAGAGCAGAGTATATGGAGAGTAAAAGAAAGGTTGAGAGAGTGCAAAAGGAGAGCAGATGAAAGAGTGGGAGAGGCTCTGTCAAGAAATTTTGCTGAAAACAAGAAAAAATTTTGGAGTGAGATAAACAAGGTAAGAAAGCCTAGGGAATGAATGGATTTGTCAGTTAAAAACAGAGTAGGGGAGCTGGAGGTATTGGGTAGATGGCGGGAATATATTGAGGAACTTTTAAATGTCGATGAAAAAAGGGAGGCGGTAATTTCATGCACTGGCCAGGGAGGCATAACATCGTTTAGGAGTGAAGAAGAGCAGGATGTGAGTATGGGGGAGGTGCGTGAGGCATTACGTAGAACGAAAGTGGGTAAAGCAGCTGCAACTGACAGGATCATGACAGAAATGTTAAAAGCAGGGGGGGATATAGTGTTGAAGTGGTTGGTATTTTTGTTTAATAAATGTATGAAAGAGGGGAAGGTACCTAGGGATTGGCAGAGAGCATGTATAGTTCCTTTATATAAAGGGAAGGGGGATAAAAGAGAGTGTAAAAATTATAGGGGAATAAGTTTACTGAGTATACCAGGTAAAGTGTATGGCAGGGTTATTATTGAAAGAATTAGAGGTAAGACAGAGAGTAGGATTGCAGATAAGCAAGGAGGCTTTAGAGTGGGTAGGGGATGTGTAGATCAAGTGTTTACAGTGAAGCATATATGTGAACAGTATTTAGATAAAGGTAGAGAAGTTTTCATTGCATTTATGGATTTAGAAAAGGCATATGATAGAGTGGATAGGGGAGCAATGAGGCAAATGTTGCAAGTGTATGGAATAGGTAGTAAGTTACTGAAGGCTGTAAAGAGTTTTTATGAGGATAGTGAGGCTCAGGTTAGGGTGTGTAGGAGAGAGGGAGATTACATCCCAGTAAAAGTAGGTCTTAGACAGGGATGTGTAATGTCACCATGGTTGTTTAATATATTTATAGATGGGGTTGTAAAAGAAGTAAATGCTAGGGTGTTGGGGAGAGGGGTGGGATTAAATTATGGGAAATTAAATGCAAAATGGGAGTTGACACAGTTACTTTTTGCTGATGATACTGTACTTATGGGAGATTCTAAAGAAAAGTTGCAAAGGTTAGTGGACGAGTTTGGGAGGGTGTGTAAAGGAAGAAAGTTGAAAGTGAACATAGATAAGAGTAAGGTGATGAGGGTATCAAACGATTTAAATAAAGAAAAATTGGATATCACATTGGAGAGAGGGATTATGGAAGAAGTAAATGTTTTCAGATATTTGGGAGTTGACTTGTCAGCGGATGGGTTTATGAAGGATGAGGTTAACCATAGAATTGATGAAGGAAAAAAGGTGAGTGGTGCGTTGAGGTATCTGTGGAGACAAAAAACGTTATCCATGGAGGCAAAGAAGGGAATGTACGAAAGTATAGTGGTACCAACACTCTTATATGGGTGTGAAGCATGGGTTGCAAATGCTGCAGCGAGGAGGCGGCTGAAGGCAGTGGAGATGTCCTGTCTAAGGTCAATGTGTGGTGTAAATATTATGCAGAAAATTAGGTGGTGTGGAGTTACTAAAAGTTTTTGTCAGAGGGCTGAAGAGGGGTTGTTGAGGTGGTTTGGTCATTTAGAGAGAATGGATCAAAGTAGAATGACTTGGAGAGCGTATAAATCTGTAGGGAAAGGAAGGCGGGGTAGGGGTCGTCCTCGAAAAGGTTGGAGGGTGGGGGTAAAGGAGGTTTTGTGGGCGAGGGGCTTGGACTTCCAGCAAGCATGTGTGAGCGTGTTAGATAGGAATGAATGGAGACGAATGGTTTTTGGGACCTGACGAGCTGTTGGAGTGTGAGCAGGGTAATATTTTGTGAAGGGATTCAGGGAAACCAGTTAATTGATTTAGTTGGACTTGAGTCCTGGAAATGGGAAGTACAATGCCTGCACTTTAAAGGAGGGGTCTGGGATAGTGACAGTTGGGAGGGACTTATTCTCAGCTGTCGTATCTGAGCGCCTCTCCAAAGACAGTGATTATGTATGAGTGAGGTGAAAGTGTTTAATGATGATGAAAGTATTTTCTTTTTGGGTCACCCTGCCTCGGTGGGAGATGGCCGACTTGTTGAAAAAAAAATATGTAATAATAATAATACCTTGAAGAAGAGAAACTTTCTTTTTCTTTTTAGGTCACTCTGCCTCGGTGGGATATGACCAATTTGTTGAAAAATAAAATATCTTCAAGAATGCCCTGTCTTCTTGATAATGTAAAAGTTATCCTACACCTTCAGTTTATTAATTTTATTTGTGATATCTGGAAGTCTTACTTCAAGGTTTTCTTCGTTAAAAATGGCGTCAAACTCCAGCTCTCCGATCATCATCACTGTCGTCTTTAGCAGTGAGTTGGTTGGTGTTCTAAAGGGGTCTTGGTTTTTCAGGACCTACATTTAAATAGAGTGGAAAAAAAAAAAGGAAAGTAGTGAGGAGAGGAAGTGAGAGGCAGAGAAGAAAGAGAGAAAGTTAGTTGAGAAGAATAAAGAAAAAGTGGAGAGAAATATTCATCAGCGGCACAAACAATTACTTCAATTTTATATGTCTAGTTTTCATGTACAGTATACAGTGGTATCTCGACATACGAGCAACTCCCAACTCGAACAATTATGTAAGTGTATTTCTGTAAGTGCTTTTGTAAGTGTATTTTTGGGGGTCTGAAATGGATTAATCTAATTTACATTATTCCTTATGGGAACAAATTCGTTCGGTATCGGCACTCGAACAGCCTTCTGGATCGAATTAAACTCGTAACTCGAGGTACCACTGTATTATTATTTCTGACAACACATCATTATTATATCTATAAATCAATAACAAAGAATTTTGTGAGTTCACTGTATCTACAGTAGATGAAAATAATATATTTTCATAACATTATCCCAGGTATATCAATGAAAGACAGTCAATTTAGACTTACCGACATCTTGAGGGAGGGTGCTTGATGCTGATGAGGGGTTCTTGCTTTAGGGAATTGGATCTGTGCTCCAGTTCCCTGAATTAAGCCATTCCCCCCACAGGTGCTGTATAATCCTTCGGGTTTAGTGATTCCCTATTATTATAATAATAGTAATTAGACTTACCGTGTAGAAGCTGAGAGCGAAGGCAACAATGAAGAGTAAGAAGACAGTGAAGAACTTGAGAAATGTAGCAAAAACATCAGTAAACATGACAACATAGATGCCTAGGAAGGGAAACTTGCGGATGAAGAGTAGCAGATTTATCCACCCTAGAAAAATGGATGCTGCTCCAACCTGCCATTGCCAATCCTGTCAAACAAGGAAAGATAAATTTTAATTGTTTTTTCAACACAACGGCCATCTCCCACCAAGGCAGGAGATGAAGAAATGTAAAGTTTTTCTTCTTTTACATTTAGTAATGTATACAGGAGAAGGGGGTTACCAGCCCTTACTCCCGGCATTTTAGTCGCCTCTTACGACAAGCATGACTTCCGGAGGAAGGATTCTTCTCCACATCCCCATGGAGAAATTTTAATGTGTAATAATATGAAGCATACACACACTCACTCACTCTCTGGATTTTTTATTATTAGCACATCGACCATGTTATGGGGCTATAGTAAAGTAAAGTAAAGTAAATTTGATTTCTTTTGCAAGTTTACATCAAGATTTTGTAATTTAGAATTGAAGAGCAAGGAGAGCCACTATAATGCCATGGCATTATGGGCAGACTTAATCTTATAAAAAACAAAGCAGGTGGCCTAAATAACTTACCACCTTTTATATACAAAAAAGCCTCTCAAGTTCTCTCACCAATTATTGCAATACTCTTTAACAAATCCATCGAATCCTCTACCTTCCCATCAATACTCAAAATAGCGAGGGTCTCCCCCATACATAAAGGAGGAGATCAAACAGACCTGAATAACTACAGGCCGATATCTAACTTACCCCTTCTCTCCAAAATCTTTGAAAAATTAATTCATAGACAAATATATTCCTACCTCGCCTCCAACAACGTACTCAACCACTGTCAATTTGGATTCAGGCCTAATAAAAATACAAATGATGCCATTATACACGTTAGAAATAATTTACACCGCTCTTGAGAAAAAAGAAATCCCAGTGGGAATCTTCATTGATTTACGTAAAGCTTTTGATACAGTTGACCATGATCTGTTACACCTAAAATTATCACACTATGGTATAAGAGGGCACTCCCTCAACTACCTAAAATCATACCTTAGCAACAGAAACCAATATGTGTACACAAATGGAGCTAGCTCTACCGCGCAAACTATTACAGTAGGTGTCCCACAGGGAAGTGTTCTTGGCCCACTTCTCTTTCTCATTTACATTAACGACCTACCAAATGCATCTCAACTACTCAAACCCATACTACTTGCAGATGACACTACATACGTTATCTCGCACCCAAGCCCAGACATACTAGCCAACACTGTAAATACTGAATTGCAGAAAATATCTACCTGGATGATGACCAACAAACTTACTCTCAATATTGATAAAACCTATTTTATCCAGTTTGGGAACAGAGCTACAAACGCACCACTTAACATAATGATAAACGGGTCCCCTATCACAAAACTCACAGAGGGAAAATTCTTAGGAATCCATCTTGACAGTGGCCTCAAATTTCAGACATGTATGCAACAAATTTCCAAGTCTCAAAGACCGTGGGAATACTATCCAAGATACGGTACTATGTTCCACAACCAGCTCTCCTTACCCTATATCACTCACTCATTTACCCCTGCCTCACCTATGGAATCTGCGCATGGGGCTCTACATCAATAACTCATCTCAGACCACTAATAACACAACAAAAGGCAGCAGTTAGAATGATAACACATTCACACTCCAGACAACATACTCCACCAATATTCAAAAACCTAAACTTACTCACCATACAAGACATTCATACTTTTTACTGTGCCTATTACATACATAGAACACTCTATGCAAATATTAACTCACCACTCAAACTTCTCCTTACCAATTTTAACAGGACACATGACCATAACACTAGACACAGATCACTCCTCGATGTTCCCCGTGTCCATCTAACACTATGCAAAAACTCAATGCGTATAAAAGGCACGAAAATTTGGAATTCATTACCTGTCATTGCCAAAGAATCCCTGCCTGTACCCCAATTCAAAACGATGCTAAAAAACCACCTTCTCACCCAAACCTAAATGCTCAATATCAAACATTCCCAACAAAGTAGAATAATCACCTAAATGTAAAAACCTGATTAATCACTTAAATGTAAAAACCTGTTATGAATAATACATACTAAGCTAACTGTTTCTATAACATTTACATTATAATGACCATGTAAACTGTAACTGCAATGCAATTAATTGTTTTAAATTGTTATCTCACTCAATTAGTTGCATTGCTACAATTAACAAACAAACAAACAAACAAACAAATTTTATTTCATTGCAGATTACATAGGAATCGGTAGTTACAATGTAAATTGAGTGCAAGGAGAGCCACTGACATGCCATGGCATTAGGGGCAGCTTATTCTAGTCCTTAAAGACTATGTACTTAATATGTTCAACTTATATTCAATTTTTATAACTTAGATACACAATTATACTTATTTTATAAATTATCAACCATAATTTTTTACCATGTAGTCTACTATTAAAGTCCTAAGAATGCCCGCAATGCACAGCATATTAGGGGCTTTTGGCATGTACATCTCATTTATACCTATGTATCATGTCTACCCAACTATGTATCATTGTACCATGTCTAAATAAAGTATTATTATTATTATTATACTTAATACTAGAGAAATAGAATGATTTTGTTATAGTTAAATATTAGCATGTGTTTTTAGCAGATAATAAGTTTACTTAAATTACAATCTGAGGATATTACATTTGTCAATGTGTTATGCAAGATGGTTATATCAATAGTAAATATAGCACTTTTATTATGGGTAAGTAACACTGAGTATTGTTGAAAGTAGTTTACAATAAGAGTATATTTAGTTTAGGGTGAGTAGGTGGTTTTTGAGAAGAGTCTTAAATTGATGTTCAGGCAAGGTTGTTTTAATATTTTCTGGTAATGAATTCCAGATTTTGGGGCCCTTTATGTGCATAGAGTTTTTACACAGGGTGATATGGACTCTGGGTATATATCAAAAAGTGATCTGTGTCTTGTGTTATGGTCATGGGTCCTGTTAAAGTTGGTGAGGAGAATTTTGAGTGGAGGGTTTATATTAGAGTGTAGAGTTCTATGTATGTAGTAGGCACAAGAATAAGTGTGAATGTTCTTTACAGTGAGTAGTTTTAGACTTTCGAATATTGGTGGAGTATGCTGTCTAGAGTGGGAATTTGTTATCATTCTGACTGCTGCCACTATGTACAGTGGACCCCCGGTGTTCGTCCTGCTCAAAACACACCCTTTTATGTAAGTTTATTTTTTTAAATGCTTTTATAAGTGTAGTTTTGGGGGTCTAAAAGGACTAGTCTACTTTACATTATTTCTTAAGGGAATAAATTCGGTTGGTAATGGCACTTGAACAGTATTCTGTTACGAAAAATGGACGAACACCGGGGGTCCACTGTATTTATGTATCTAAGTAACAGTTACTCTGGAATACCTAATAATATTTAACTGATGGGGGCACAACTGCTTTAATTTTGTCATAAGGGCAGATCACTCTTATGGGGGAAAAAGCCAGTCGAGTCAAGCCTTGTTATTTCAATATGAAAGTAAAGTAAAGTAAATTTTATTTCATTGCAATGTTACATGGATATTGGTAGTTACAATCATAAACTGAAGTGCAAGGAGAGCCACTGACATGCCATGGCATTAGGGGCAGCTTAATCTAATGACTTATAGACTATGTACATAATATTAGAGAAATTGATTGAGTTTATTCTAGTTATATATTTGATTTCAAATTACAATATGATGATATTATACTGTTACAATTACAATATGATGATATTACATTGTAACAAGTGTTTTGGAGGATGGTAATATAAAATTGAGATCATCTTAAGGAAAATAACATTGAGCATTTTTTAAAGTAATTTATAGTATCACAAGTGTTTAGGAGGATGGTAATATAAAATTGAGATCATCTTAAGGAAAATAACATTGAGCATTTTTGTAAGTAATTTATAGTATGAGTATTTAGTTTAGGGTGAGTAGGGGGTAACATAATAGTAACATATTAGTAAAAATTGAAATTACAGTGGAGCCTCGGTTTTCGTTGAAAATTCTTTCCAGAATGCTGTTTGAGTGCCTTTCCCGAACAAATTTGTTCCCATAAGGATAAATGTAAATTGGATTAGTAATTTCAGACCCCCAAAACTACACTTACAGAAGCAATTACGAAAATACACTTACATAATTGTGCGAGTTTCGAGATGAACGAAAACCGAGGGTCCACTGTATCTTATAGGAAAATAATATTGAGCATGTTTGAAAGTAGTTTACAGTATGAGTATTTAGTTTAGGGTGAGTAGTTAGTCGTTGAGAAGAGTCTTAAATTGATTTTCAGACAAGGTTATCTTAGTATTTACTGGTAATGAATTCCAGATTCTGGGGCCCTTTATGTGCATAGAATTTTTACATAGGTTGATATGGACTCGGGGTAAATCAAAAAGTGATCTGTGTCTTGTGTACTATAGACACACACAATTAAAATAAATAGATTATAAATTTTGTATTTCTTTCTGTAAAAGTAAAATAAGATGTAGTAATGGGAAAAACAAAATTATTGTAGTAGCTAAAGAATTGGGCATGCCGACAGTCTTTTGTTTTGTTGGGTGGATGGGAGGAGCCTACCTGGGTTCCTTACTCTTCTTGTGGCCTCATGCTGGGCAGGATGTGACTGCCCCAGATGTAAGATTTGTACTTGAATACAATGTAACCATTATACCCAGGGTGACTACAGTGTTTCAAAACACTGGGTTAAGGTCATCAAGAGAAAAGGAGGGCTAATTAATAACAATAATATCTTTATTTACTACCAGTACATGTACAACTTATACAGACCATAGCTGACATCATTGACATACTACTACATATAGAAAGTCCCTTGTTATTACCTGGAGTTTACCTGGAGAGAATTCCAGGGGTCAACACCCCTGCGGCCCGGTCTGTGACCAGGCCTCATGTTGGACCAGAGCCTGATCAACCAGTCTGTTACTGCTGGCTGCACGCAGTCCAACGTACAAACCACAGCCTGGCTGGTCAGGTACCGACTTTAGATGCCTGTCCAGTGCCTGCTTGAAGACAGCCAGGGGTTTGTTGGTAATCCCCCTGATGTATGCTGGGAGGAAGTTGAACAATCTTGGGCCCCTGACACTTATTGTGTTGTCCCTCAACGTGCTAGTGGCACCCCTGCTTTTCATTGGGGGGATGTTACATCGCCTGCCGAGTCTTTTGCTTTCGTAGGGAGTGATTCTCGTGTGCAAGTTTGGTACTAATCCCTCGAGAATTTTCCACGTGTATATAATAAAATATCTCTCCCGCCTGCGTTCTAGAGAGTACAGGTTTAGGAACTTCAAGCATTCCCAGTAATTGAGGTGGTTTATCGCAGTTATGCGTGCCGTGAAGGTTCTCTGCACATTTTCAAGGTCAGCAATTTCACCTGCCTTGAAAGGTGCAGTTAGTGTGCAGCAATATTCAAGCCTAGATAGAACAAGCGATCTGTAAAGTGTCAACATGGGCTTGGCATCCCTAGTTTTGAAGGTTCTCATTATCCATCCTGTAATTTTTCTAGCAGATGCAATTGCTACGGTGTTATGGTTCTTGAAGGTGAGATCCTCTGACATGATCACTCCCAGGTCTTTGACATTAGTTTTTCGCTCTATTGTGTGGTTGGAATTAGTTTTGTACTCCGATGAGATTTTAATTTCTTCACGTTTTCCATATCTGAGTAATTGAAATTTCTCATCATTGAACTTCATATTGTTTTTTGCAGCCCATTTAAAGATTTGGTTTATGTCTGCTTGGAGTCTTGCAGTGTCTTCAACGGTGGACACTGTCATACAGATTCGGGTGTCATCTGCAAAGGAAGACACGGCACTGTGGCTTATATCCCTGTCTATGTCCGATATGAGGATGAGGAATAGGATGGGAGCGAGTACTGTGCCTTGTGGAACAGAGCTTTTCACAGTAACTGCCTCAGACTTTACTCTGTTGACTACTACTATTTGTGTTCTACTTGTTAGGAAATTATAGATCCATCTACCAACTTTTCCTGTTATTCCTTTATCACGCATTTTGTGTGCTATTACACCATGGTCACACAAGTCAAAGGCTTTTGCAAAGTCTGTATATATAACATCTGCATTCTGTTTGTCTTCTAGAGCATCCAGGACCTTGTCGTAGTGGTCCAGTAGTTGGGACAGACAGGAGCGACCTGCTCTAAACCCATGCTGCCCTGGGTTGTGCAATTGATGGGTATCAAGATGGGTGGCGATCTTGCTTCTTAGAACCCTTTCAAAGATTTTTATGATATGGGACGTTAGCGCTATTGGTCTGTAGTTCTTTGCTATTGCTTTACTGCCTCCTTTGTGGAGTGGGGCTATGTCTGTTGTTTTTAGTAACTGCGGGACGACCCCAGTGTCCATGCTCCCTCTCCATAGGATGTTAAAAGCACGTGATAGGGGCTTCTTGCAGTTCTTGATGAACACGGAGTTCCATGAGTCTGGGCCTGGAGCAGAGTGCATGGGCATGTCATTTATTGCCTTTTCGAAGTCATTTGGAGTCGGGGTGATGTCAGATAGGCATGAGTCTGTCAAGTTCTGTGGCACTCTCATAAAAAATTCATTTAGGTCTTCAATTTTCAGTCTGGTTAGCGGCTCGCTTCGTATTTCAGATATATTGGCCTCTTGTAGCCGCTCTGTTATTCTTTGCCTTGGCTTGTATAGGGAGCGCCTCTCTCTTTCTAGTTTGCATCTTCTCCTCCTTTTCCTTAAGGGAATGTGCCTTGAGCAAACCTCAAGAGCATTTCCCGCAAATTAAGTCAGTTTTGTCCCACACCAGTCCACTAACACCCAGGATGTGACCCACACCAGTCCACTAACACCCAGGATGCGACCCACACTAGTCCACTAACACCCAGGATGCGACCCACACTAGTCCACTAACACCCAGAATGTGACCCACACCAGTTCACTAACACCCAGGATGCCACCCACACCAGTCCACTAACACCCAGGATGCGACCCACACTAGTCCACTAACACCCAGGATGCGACCCACACTAGTCCACTAACACCCAGGATGCGACCCACACCAGTCCACTAACACCCAGGTACCTATTTTACCGATGGGTGACCATAAACAACCGGTGTAAAGAAACACGTCCGATGTTTCTACCCTCGCTGGGAATCGAACCCGGACCCTCACCGTGTAAAGCAAGAACTTTTGCCACCAGGCCACAGGGCTAAGGGTGTGCATGCTTATGTTATGAATAGGAGAATGCTAAACTTGTATATTGTGTATATATTGTCTAGAATATATCCCTATTTTTGTAATACATAGTACGTACTAGTTTAAATAACCTGTTGAGAGGGTTGGTGAAAAAGATTTCAGAGACTGAGGACGACCAATCATGAGTGTAAGTATTACCCTAGACTTTATAAGGCCTTATTTAAGCTACCCCACACTAGAACATGTAGTGAGAACCGTACCATCAAAGTAAAATGGGAAAACAACGTAACAGGCCGTTTCCCACCAAGGCAGGGTGACCCAAAAAAGAAGAAACTTTCATCATCACTCACTCCGTCACTCTTGCCAGAGGTGTGCCAATACTACAGTTCAAAAATGGCAACATATCAACACCCTTCCTTCAGAGTGCAGACACTGTGCTATCCACCTCCAGGACTCAAGTCCGTCTAACCAGTTTCCCTGAAGCCCTTCATAAATGTTACTCTGGTTGTACTCCAATGGTGTTTTTCACACCATCCTCTGAAAACTGTAGACTGGTGTGTGTGATAACCTCAGAGCAGCAGTTTCTGAGACACTAAACCACCCCATCTGACACCAACAATCATTCCACGGTCAAAGTCACTTAGATCACATTTTTCCCCATCCTGATGTTCAGTCTGAACAACAACAACAGAACATCTTCACCATGTCTGCATGCTTCTAGGCAATGAGGCGCTGCTATATGATTGGCTGACTAGATACATTAGCAAACAAGTGTACAGCCATACCTAATAAAGTGGCTACTAAGTATATATTATATAACAGGTTGTGACAGTTTTATACTATAATTTCAAATCATCATTTTACTTAACCTATAATACTTATCCATTTGAAGCTATAATTACAATAATCTCTGCTGTTATTCTGTTATTGTTATTAATGTTCTTCAGAATACATTGCTAACATTCTACCTAATAATACTTGTATTGTGTAAGATAACTGATGCAACTTGATCATATTTACACTTTATCTAGCGAGATATGCAAGGATCATCATCGTCCAATATATAAGCTTAGATGAAGACAACAACAAAACTACTTTATCCAACTCAGCCACAAGTATGCTTAACCCTTTGGGGGTCCAAGGGGGGTCTCTGAAACTCATTCTCAGGGTCCACAAATTTAAAAAAAATATATATATATTTTTTCTTATGGAATGATAGAGAATCTTTTTCCGATCATAACGCCACACAAATTATGAAATTTGATAGAAAACTAACGGAATTATGCTTTCGCGAAATTAGCGGTAGCCATGACACTTACGCATCCGCGATTTCGCCCACTTTGAGCCCTATTTTCGGCACATTCCAATGTTTCAGTCTACTAAAATTATAGCTATTTCGCTAGAACTCCATTTCTTCTATCGATTGAGTACAAGAAACTGCCTATTTACCAATTTCAACTACCCAAAATAGTGGTCAGAAAATGGCAATTTGGCCAATTTCACACAAATTTCAAACGATGCCAATCTCAAAATAGGATCCATAATAAACAAGACAGACATTCCTGGCACTAAAATAACATCTTCTCAGTTCATTAGTCATGTCTCCAGGCCCCTCTTACATTACTTTTGCTTTCCATTTTGAATTTTTATTCTCACAAAAAAATAGAAGATTTATTGTTATGTATACAACTGCATCATTGTAAAAATGGTATAAATAATATCAGAGCACTTGTGCATGAATATTAGACTCGCCAGTTGATGTGTATTGGACGCATGGTGCGATTTGTTTACTCTTGAACATCGTCAAAAATCGAACATTTTTGCTACTTTGAGCTCAATTTCAAGGTACTTGTTATTGTCAAACCAATCAAAATCATCTCTATTTCTGTAATATATCTTCCATTCTATCAAATGAGAACAAGAAAACGAGAATACAACAATAAATACCATACGAAAATAGACTGCAAAGTCGCTGTTTTAAACCAAAAACACTGTCAGAGTTTTTTTTTCCTCATTATGCACTGTGTGGTGCAGGAATTTTTTTATACTGCGCACACTGACCGCACAGACCCATTCTATCACATCTAGGCCTAACAGCCTGTTTCTGCTTGATTTGAGGGCGCTAGAATTTAGGCTTACTAGTACGTCAATAACCCCAGTGCGTAAGACGTACTAGTACGACCAAAACCCCGAAAGGGTTAAAAAAAAGTAATCAAATCCCTGGACCAAAATTTGTTTTTTTTATTATTAACACATAGGCCGTTTCCCACCAAGGCAGGGTGGCCCGACAAAGAAAAACTTTCATCATCACTCACTCCATCACTACACTACAGCTACAAAACTGCAACATTAACACCCCTCCTTCAGAGTGCCGGCACTGTACTTCCCATCTCCAGGAATCAAGTCCGGCCTGCCAGTTTCCCTGAAACCCTTCATAAATGTTACCTTGCCTACACTCCAACATCATGTTAAGTCCTAAAAACCAAAATATTTTCTAATAAATATGTCTTAGTTTTTGCTCACGTCTTTTTTAAGTTAGTCCTCGTTCTGCTTCATAGAGTTTGCCTGCCTAACACAACAGTTCTGCAGAATGGACATGCATTCACTTATGTCACCTCTACTGAAAACATTTTGGTTCTTGGACCTTGGTAGCATTGAAAGTATTATGCTGTGAACCAATAAATTGCCTGCGTCCTCTCATATTCCTCATGTATTTTGAAGTAATCAAGGTCCCAGGACCAAGACATTTTTAATAAATGTCCATTTCCCTTAAATTATTGGCAGACATTTAGTAAAGTACAGTAAATTTTATTTCATTGCATTTTTACATAGATATTGGTAGTTACAATTATAAACTGAAGTGCCAGGAGAGCCACTGACATGCCATGGCATTATGGGCAGCTTAATCTAGACTTATAGACTATGTATATAATATTAGGGAAATTGATTGAGTTTATTCTAGTTATAAATTTGATTTCAAATTACAATATGATGATATTATAATGTTATAATTACAATATGATGATATTATAATGTTATAATTACAATATGATGATATTAAATTGTAACAAGTGTTTAGGAGGATGGTAATATAAAACTGAGAGTATCTTAAGGAAAAAACATTGAGCATTTTTTAAAGTAATTTATAGTATGAGGATTTAGTTTTGGGTGAGTAGGGGGTAACATAATATTAACATATTAGTAAAAATTGAAATTGTATTATGGGATAATAATATTGAGCATTTTTGAAAGTAGTTTACAGTATGAATATTTAGTTTAGGGTGAGGAGGTGGTTTTTGAGAAGAGTCTTAAATTGATTTTCAGACAAGCTTATTTTAATATATACTGGTAATGAATTCCAGATTCTGGGGCCCTTTATGTGCATAGAATTTTTACATAGGTTGATATGGACTTGGGGTATATAAAAAAAGTGATCTGTGTCTTGTGTTGTGGTCATGGGTCCTATTAAAGTTGGTGAGGAGAATTTTGAGCGGAGGGTTTATATTTGAGTGTAGAGTTTTATGTACGTATGTAATAGGCACAAGAATACGTATGAATGTTCTTTACGGTGAGTAGTTTTAGACTTTTGAATATTGGTGGAGTATGCTGTCTAGAGTGGGAATTTGTTATCATTCTGACTGCAGCCTTTTGCTGGGTTATGAGTGGTCTAAGGTGATTTAATGTTGTTGATCCCCATGCACAGATTCCATAGGTGAGATAAGGGTAGATAAGTGAATGATATAGTGCAAGGAGAGCTGATTGTGGCACATAATAGCATATCTTTGATAATATGCCTACTGTCTTTGAGATTTTCTTGGAAATATGTTGAATGTGTGTTTGGAATTTAAGGCTACTGTCAAGGTGGATTCCTAGGAATTTTCCCTCTGTGAGTCTTGTGATGGGTGAACCATTGAGCGTTATGTTAAGTGGAACATTTGTAGCTTTGTTTCCAAACTGTATGAAGTAGGTCTTGTCAGTATTGAGAGTAAGCTTGTTTGTCGTCATCCATGTTGATATTTTCTGTAATTCAGCATTAACAGTGTTGGCCAGTATGACTGGATTTTGGTGAGAGAAGACATATGTTGTGTCATCTGCAAATAATATGGGTTTGAGTAGTTGTGATGCATTCGGTAGGTCATTTATGTAAATGAGGAATAGGAGTGGCCCCAGGACACTTCCTTGAGGGACTCCGACTGTAATTTGTTGTGTGGAAGAGTTCCTCCATTTGTGTACACGTATTGGCTTCTGTTGTAGGTATGACTTTAGGTAGTTGAGTGGGTGCCCCCTTATACCATAGTGTGTTAATTTTGTGAGCAGTAAATCATGGTCGACTGTATCAAAAGCTTTGCGTAGATCAATGAAGATTCCCAGTGGGACTTCTTTCTTATCAAGTGCAGTGTATATTAACTCTAACGTGTATAATAGCATCGTTTGTGCTCTTGTTGATCCTGAATCCAAATTGACAAGGGTTGAGTACACTGTGTGAGACGAGGTAGGAATAGATCTGTCTATTAATTAATTTGCCTTCTTACTAGACAACAGTGCTGATCATGCTTCAGAGAGCACTTACCTGCCTAATAGAACAGTCATTAAAGTCCCAGACAAGCAGAACAGCAGTAATGTAGCAGCACCACTCCATCAGGTTTCCCAAGCCAAGGTAATTGAGACGTGCCTTAAAGAAAAAAATGCAAAATGGTTGAGTAAATTAGTTGAAAAATTGTAAGTGTTACACATTATGTATATCAACTTTCTTTATTGTAATACTATACAGTTTAAGGCAGCAAAAATTTCATAAAACCTATTTATTATAACAGATTTTTTAACACTGGCAGTCTGAGGTAGGGTGACCCAACAAAGAAGAAAACACTCTCACGGTCATTCAGTCACTGTACTGCCAGAAGTACACTGACATCACAGTTCAGATGACCTCACCCCTCCTTCAGAGTGCAGGCATTGTACTTCTCACCTCCAGGACTCAAGTCTGGATAACCAATTTCCCTGAGTCCCTTAATAAAAGTTTATCTTGCTCATACTCCAACAATATGTCAAGTCATAAAAACCACTTTGACACAAACAATAAAATAATGACAAGTTCAAAAATCAAAAACTAAGGCTATTCAATATTAATCATGAATAAACATCTGAAAAACAAATTTAATGTAAATTATGTGCAGATTCTGTGCTTACACTGACAGTAACCACTGTACTGGTTTCTAGGTTTCTATATAGCATTATGGAGGCAAATGGTTTTTATGACTTGACATGCCATTGGAGTGTGAGCAAAGTAACATTTATGAAGGGATTCAGGGAAACTGGTTAGCCAGACTTGAGTCTTGGAGATGAGAAGTACAGTGCCAGCACCCTGAAGGAGGGGTGGAGATATGTTGTAGTTTTTGTTAACTGTGTCAGCACACCTCTGGCAAGACAGTGATGGAGTGAGTGATGATGAAAGTGTTTCTTCTTTTTCGGATCATCCTGCTTCAGTGGGAAACAGCCAATGTGTCAATAAAAAAAATACCCAAAACAATTATATTTAAAGATCTTGAAACCAGTGATTGAATAAGTGATGGTGCATGTATTTTTTTTAGATGACCCTGCCTTGGAAGGAAATGGCCATTGAATTAAAAAATTATATGTAAATTTGATATATAAATACACTCTCAAGGAGGGTTCAGAATGATGCAGTTAGGAGAGTCATCTCACTATGATGTCAGCATATTTCTGGCAAGACAGTGATTGAATGAATGATGGTGAATGTTTTTTTTCTCTTTTGTGGTTCACCCTGCCTTGGTGGAAGATAGCCAGTGTGTCAAAAAAAATCTAACTTAATACGTGTACTGAACTATATACAGTGGACCCTCGGTTTTCGTTCACCTCCAAACTCAAACAATTATGTAAATGTATTTTTGTAAGTGTATTTTTGGGGGTCTGAAACAACTAATCTAATTTGCATTTGTCCTTATGGGAACAAATTCGTTCGGTAACAGCACTTCAACAGCATTCTGGAAAGAATTTTCAACGAAAACCGAGGGTCCACTGTACTTTAAAAATTAATTTTTTTCTTTAATTGCAAGTTTAAAAGGGTTGTAACAATTACCCCACCGTCTGCACACTTCCACGCCCCTCACTTTTCTACTCACACTAGTTAACATATAATAAAAGCTTTTTTAACACATCAACCGTCTCCCACCAAGGCAGGGTGACCCGAAAAAGTAAGAAATGTACAAAAGCTTTTCTTTTTTATATTTAGTAATTTATACAGGAGAAGGGTTTACTAGCACCTTGCTCCTGGCATTTTAGTTGCCTCTTATCATGCGCATGACTTACAGAGGAAGAATTCTTTTCCACTTCCCCTTAGGTAGGTTAGGTAAGGTTCGTCAGGAAACAGGACAAGTGTTTCCTGACGCGGGTCTTAGTCAAATGATGACCAACTGTTGGAGCTTTTGATCATCTGACCGAGGCCTTCCGCTGGCTTACCGGTCCACCCCTTTAAAAATTATGGTCATAGTTATAACCATTTAGTTGGCTAATTCTTTTTTTACTTCCCCTTACATGAATAAAAGCTTATAAATACATCTAAACTGTTATATCTGGGCACCTCTGCAAAGACAGTGATTATGTGTGAATGATGGTGAAAGTGTTGAATGATGGTGAAAGTGTTGAATGATGGTGAAAGTGTTTCTTTTTTGAGTCAGGCTGCCTGCCTCAGTGGGAGACGGCCAGCGTGTTGAAAAAGAAAAAAAATACATATGCATAACAAATAATCATACTGGCAAGACATACAATTAAGGACACGCTATATCTGAAGAAAATGTGATTTCCTCTCATGCTTCTCAGAGGAATCATATTTAAAATATGGAGATGCATTTTAAGTGCCATTCATAGAAATTTTCTTAAAGACACTCAAATCAAGGCTTGTAATACCATTTTATTACAAAACGAAAGTTAATTATGTACTGTATAAGAAAGTAAGTACTGTATAAGAAGTAAGTAGTACTTCCATATTTTTTACATTTTTGAGATGGGTATTAATGAGTATATAAACATTGTTAATCAACACTGGATGAGTAGAATTCAAATTCTACTAATTATTGATCTGAATGCCTGTCAAGAATTTTTCAGTAGGTGAAATACCTAGCAAGATATACAGTAGTGTAGTTACATGTAAACTATGGTGCAAGTGAGCAACAGAGTAAAAAAAAATGCAGAAGATACTTTACCAAGAAAATGTTACAACCTCCCTGGAATAACAAAGATAATTACTAAGCTTTTGAAATTTTTTAATGGTAAGTCCTACTATGCCATTTCTATTGTGAACCAACACGGTGTAAAAAATATTTGTTACTGTAATTTCCGACTTGTCAGTGTAGCAATTCTAAATGCGTGTATACAATACTATTATTATATATTTCAAGGGAAGTACTCCGGTCATGCATGACCGGAGGGCAAATAAAAACACAAAGGTGTCGAGGGAAGCACATTGACTGTAAGGACGATGGTTCTGTTGATAAAACTAACCAGTGTAAGATGGGAAAGCAAAGAAAGTGTCTGTAGCAAAGATAGTGTCTGCAGCAAAGGTAAAGTGTCTGCAGCAAAGGTAAAGTGTCTGCAGCAAAGGTAAAGTGTCTGCAGCAAAGGTAAAGTGTCTGCAGCAAAGGCAAAGTGTCTGCAGCAAAGGTAAAGTGTCTGCAGCAAAGGTAAAGTGTCTGCAGCAAAGGTAAAGTGTCTGCAGCAAAGGCAAAGTGTCTGCAGCATAGGTAAAGTGTCTGCAGCAAAGGTGGGAAGAGTCAGAGAGAGAGGACGGACAGAATAAGTATATCAGGGCATTGATGAAGGTTCCTTTCTCAGTATCTGAAACTCCTCTTATGTCATAATTTCTGCCTTTTTTCTATTTATCTAATTTCTTTTAGGTACAGTTTATTAAGCAAGTCTATCCTCAGGTTGGGCTATATATCACACAGCTGCTGAATCTTCACTATCGTTATACCATCCATATATACTTGAAGAGTATCTTAAAGTTCACTACAGTAGCAAACGAGTCTGACTATGTTATTGATATAATCTTTGGGTAACAGTTTTTTTTCTCTATAATCTCTCCAAGATTCCCCCCCCCCCTTCCCTCTCTCTCTCTGTCTATAGTTTTGAATATTTGATCATGATCTATATTCTTCACGTGGCTTGCATTTGCTTTTCCCATTTCCATTACACGGCACATACTAGTATCTACACTAAATTATAACATTCACTGAAAATCTGAGTGCTAAGACAAGTTTAGTAAAGTAGTATACCTTTTAATGCATGAAATCAGCTACTTCTCACCACAGTATATCTTGAATTTATCAGAGTAACTTAAAGGCCTCATTTATAAAGAATAAAGATTTTATTTCTTTGTAAAGCTTACAATAATTACAATTTTGGTTTGTTAAGTACAAAGAAAGTCACTATCATGCCGGGGCATTTCGGGCAGACTAATCCTAGTACATAATAACTACTGAAATCTAGACAAGATAAGAGTGGTTAACTTTTTAATAAATCTTTATTTAATCTTAATACTAATACGAGGTAGTCAAGTGGAGGTTTATAAGAATAATAATCTTGAAGTTGCACATTGTAACCAATATACCATATGTAAACCCCACATTGTAATCTACAGAGAAATAAAAATTTGAATTAATAAGAACAATATTACAATTAATGGTTCCAACAGTAATATTTCATGGCTTGGCAGATGTTTAATAGACTAGAGGTCATATAATATTTGGGAGAGTTAGTTCAAACTGATTATATAATTCACATAATCAGGTGTTATATCTCTAGTATGAGGAGGAAAGTATCTTCACATACCTGGTAAAATTGGAACATTTCTCGCATTATGTTCAAGCTCGCCATGACAATGATCACCCACTTTCCGGCTATTACAAATATGCTGTCTGCCAAGTTCACCTTGTCTTTTATAGCCTGTGTTATTAGAAAAACAAATGGTCAATTAGTACTCAAAATTATTATGAAATAATACATGATAAGAAGGTAAATGGAGTAAATGATGAAAGCATTTTTTTGTTTTCTGGGTCACCCTACCTGGTTGATCAGACCCTGATCCACCACGAGGCCTGTTCTCAGACCGAGCCGCGGGGGCAATGACCCCCGAAACCCTCTCCCGGTATACTTCAGGTATACCTAGGTGGGAGACAGCTGGTGTTGAAAATGAAAATAGTAAATCAAATTTGAAAACTAATATCCAAGAAGTGCCATCAGTGGTCACATTGGAATTATGCAATGGGATTCACTGATTGTATTGAAACAGCCATTAAGATTTAAAATGCAAAGCTGTAGAGAAGAATTTATTTTTTAACATATCAGTCGTCTCCCATATCACTGGCTGGCCATTTCATAATTCATCACAAATGAAGGGGTCTAATAACCAGAGAACAATCCAAATGCTACTCATCAATCCTTACCAGCCTGATAAGAGGATCAAAAAAATTGTATTATGAGAACAGACTCCAGAACATAAAAGGTGATATGAAAAAGACCTGGAAGACCCTATCTGCAATTCTAGGAAATATTAAGATAGCGAAAAACAACACCATCAAATTATCAAGAGCAGATGAACCCCTACTCTCACCTACTGAGACAGCAAACAGACTTAATGTTTTCTTCTCCACCATAGGAAAGAATCTAGCGAGTAAAATCCCAAGCTCAAACACCCGTCCAACAGACTACCTCACAAACACCTACCCTAATACGCTATTCCTAGCTCCTACCAACCCAATTGAAGTCTCGCTCATAATCAACACCCTTAAAAACAAGGCAGGAGACATAAACAGCATTGAAATTTATGGGAAAAGTAAGCAAAATTTAATGATTTTCTTTTAGGAAGCTTACTTATAGGAGGTAAGCACAAGATAATCATCAAGAAGACGCAGCAAGCTCTGGTAAAAGAAAAATCAGTGTCGTTACTGCCGTCACAGATAAAACCATGTATTCACCATCCCCGCCCACCTGGGGATACAAATCACCGACACTGAGGCCGGGAATTCTACCGCCAGCATTACAAAAACTACGAATGACGCAGACATGTCACGCATATAAAGGCCATAAAAATTACTAAAAGATGGAGTATCCACAACAGTGTTAAAGGTAACAGAGTCACACTGACAGTCCATCACAGGTACTGTCACCAATTATAGCAACACTATTCAATAAATCCATTGAAGCCTCTACCTTTCCATCAATTCTCAAAATAGCTAGGGTCACCCTGATCCACAAAGGAGGTGATCAAACAGACCTGAATAATTATAGACCAATTTCTAATTTACCATTGCTTTCTAAAATCTTGAAAAATTAATTCATAGACAAATCTATTCCTACCTCGTCTCAC